>VDFB02086081.1:135682219-135694456 GCA_007258455.2 Sequoia sempervirens | reverse complement strand
TACATCTTGGAACTAATAGAGCCTCATTGTTACACTCAAAAGGCTCAAGAAATAAAAAATAATATATATAGCACTCTCTATTTTGGAGTTAAGATTTTTTTGAGTTTTATGTAAGCCTCTACTAGTGTTGTGTGTAATTTAATATTATTGCATAGATTTTCTACATGATATATAGGTTATAATAAATGTCTCAGTCAACATGTGTAGATGTAATAAAATTTGTTTTATCATAATTTATTTTTTAAATAAAAAAATGGATGTTGCTGGTGCATCATACATGTAGCCATAAGAAGATAATATAGAAAACACAATAGGTGACATCACCCTAACATAGTCATCATCCATTAAGCACCACCACCTATTACCAAATTGTTGCTTGAGTATTAATTGACTAACTAGTCCTACCATGTACACACCTTTGTAACATAGTAGAAAGAATATTCCCTTAAAGTAGCCATTTTTGGAATATAATTATTTTGTGCCAGTTGAATGTTGTTTTAAAATAAAAATGGTCATTTTGACAATCAAAATTAGTTTCAAGTGAAGTTTTTAATGGGTTCCAAATATTCTAGCATCAAAGAATATTAGGATAGAATATCGGTATATCCTTTGTTGATTTCATGATGATGTCATCCATCTCTCCCCCAAAATCTAGAATTTTCACCATTGGCCTAATTGTAAGTTTGGCTCAGCTTCATGAGAGTATTTCTTAGTCATATGATAATAAGTTTTTAAGAAATTTTTTACATATGTAATATTTTTTTTGTGCTCTACATTGTGTATGGTTCATTTATAAATTTGGTTCATATTGTCTTTATAAAGAATAGATTATCATGTTTAGCATGCTTAATTCCCATTTTTTAAACTTTAGAGGGCTTGATTAGGCATATACAAACTCCTCAAGTTGGATCCTCTTTTGCTAGAGTTATCTTGCATTAGCTATTAATTAATTAATTTTTAATTGATTATTAGTCTAATTTATTCTCACACTCTAGCTAAACTTAGGAATACTTTATTAGTTGAGTTAATATTAGATCATTATGTCTCATCTCATGTCATGTTGGATACTTATCCTTTCTCATTTAGTTATTTTCTCTTTATAAGCATTCAACCCTTGTAATTACCTTGATATCATTCATGGAAATATCATGAATTTCATATCTTCTTGAAAGCTTCTTCCTCGTAACTTTTCCTGTTGATGAATATGCAATTTTATTTCTTGCAGATCTCTTTGCGTGGAGGGTGTCTTTTTGTTGTTGATCCTATGGCTCATGGTTTTGTGCTTGGTTTCACAATTCTAACATGGTATCAGAGTGTGGATTTAGCGAACCCCTTCTCGATTTATGAGGTTTTCTTCTTCAACAAGGGTTGCAGGCTTCAAATCTGAATCCCCTTTGCTTTTGCAAATTTTTGAGGTGGAAATTTTCAAAAGCATTTTGTGAAAGAACCTCACATGGATCTAGAACTATCAAGAAAGTCAAATTTACCTTTGTTTCGCTTTGATTTCGCTGCTTGTAGGATACAAGGTGGAAGGTTTGAAGAAAGGATTTTTTCTAGATCCAGGGGGCCTGATTTTTCTAAGTGTTTTGAGCCAAAATAGACATCACCATTGGTGCCTCGGCCCAAAACCTCTATTTTCAACATGTTGTCCTTTTTGGTCATTATGGGCTCACATTGCATGCACTTATGATTTTGTAAATGCATTGAGATAAAGTTCCTTTGTATTGCACCTATGTTATGGGATCTTGCACATCACTTTGTGCCTTATTGTACTTGCAATATGTTATAAAGTGTTATGGGGGTTGATGTTTACCTTTTTCTTCCTTCATACCTTTCTCATGCGTATGCAACTTTTGTTTTCACATCCTTTCTATCTGCTTGTACTTTCATGATTTCACCTTCAAATGTTCTTAGTTCCTCTTCATGCACTACTTTTAGGCATTCATTTTCAGTGTACCTGTCATGCCTCTTCCTTGTTAGCATTATGAGCGGGTTTCTACTATTGGTGTTATTGCTTCTTTGGGTTCGTGTTGGAGTGAGCTATGTATACATTATTTGTTCCTATGTACTAGGCGGATGTAGTGGCTGATTACCCATGCATTTTGGTGAGATGGAGCACTTACCATATGGACACTCATGCATTCCTACTTTTGGAGGCGACCTTCAATTTTGACTTGATCATTCTTCAAAATTTTGGTACTTTTCCATCTATTTCTTTGAGTTCTAGGTGTTTTCCTTCATTTTCCATCTAATTTGAGTAGTGTTGTTAGGGGCACTCATATAGATTCTTGTCTTCTTGATCCTAATCACAATGGAGGTTCTTGTTTCAACACTTCAACAATCTTTCTTCGACAGTGTTTGTAGATTTTTCATGCTTCTGGATGTTCTTTTGTTCCTATCTTTTGGGACAACCTTTCCTTGTTTGGAGGCTTCTTCATTCCTTCACTTGGCTTTCATCTCTTCTTAGAGTATATTTTTTCCCATGAATTTTTCTCTATTTCTCCACATTATAGAGATCTTTTGTTTGTACATCAATACCTTCTTGGCCTTGTTTGTCGGGACCCATCTTGCATTCTTTTTTAGGGTTTTTAGCTACTCTCTAAGTTCATCTTAAGGGGGGGTGTTAGAGTTATCTTGCATTAGCTAATAATGAACTAATTTTTAATTGATAATTAGTCTAATTTATTCTCACACACTTTAGCTAAACTTAGGAATGCTTTATTAGTTGAGTTAATATTAGATCATTATGTCTCATCTCATGTGATGTTAACACTTATCATGATCTGATCCTTTCTCATTTAGGGATTTTCTCTTATAAGCATTCAACCCTCTTTGTAATTACTCTTGGATATCATTCACAAGAAATATCATGGCTTTCATATCTTCTTGAAAGCTTCTTTTGTAACTTTTCCTTGTTGATGAATATATAAATTCTTATTTGTAGATCTCTTGTGTGGAAGGTGTCTTGTTTGTTGTTTAATCCTGTGGCTCGTGGTTTTGTGCTTGTTTCAAAATTCTAACATTTTTAACAACTAGTTTTTTTAGAAATTATTTATTAGTACTATTAGTTTTTCATGAAAGTCATTTAGAATTGAAATTTCATTATATTCCTCATTTTGAGACCTTGGAATCAGTGTACATCAAATATACATAGTGGTAGTTGTATCTATGCATTATATATAAAGTTTCATATCACTATAATTGTTCATAGGTTCTTTTATTGCATCAAGGGGGGTAATCCAATATTTTTTCTTTTGCATTTAGTTAGTTTTGAGATCATGTGTATGATACTAAACCTATTCCATTTGATTATTATTTAAAACTATATTAATAAATAGAAAATCAAATTTGGTTATTGTGGGAAGATAAATTATATGAAATTATATTATATTCAAGGACATATTAATGAAATGAAACAACTTCTAGCTCATGGTATTTGCTTTCTTGGTCATTCTAATTTCTAAAATATATAAAATCATTATATGGTTTCACCTAGATATATTATGAGAGAATAATATCATTTACAAATGAACAATTTCTTTTGATGATTTGCATTCAAATCTCATCTCCCAAATCACTTGTTATATTTGAATCCAAAATTGATTCATCCATGAATTGCGATGATTCATTGCAATTTAGGATAATGATATTAGTTTTCTAGATCCACCACATTGGGACATATTTTTATTAGTCATATCATCCCTATTTTTAAAGTTCAACATTATACATTTGAAAAACATAATTGAGCATGCTCATCTTCTAATTTTGATGATAGATTTAATAGACTTTATATTAACATAAATAAGGTCATTTCATATCTAGTTAGCATATCAAAATTTCTAGGTTGACCTATTCAGACTTGTTAAGTCTTCACTTAGTGAATTTAACATTTTGTCTCACTTAATGTGGTTGAGACACATGCACTAACCTTTTGAGACACATATTTCATGCACCCTTGACACATTCTCAAACACTTGTCATATGAGAAAAAATTGTGTTGGAAATTTGAAGGGGTTGTGAGTCATTCAATTTATTGCAGCTTAATAAGCTTGGTTGTAATTGATGTCAAAATTATGTCTAAGATTATTACAATTTGGTTGTGATTGATGTAAGAGGGTTGTTGATGTCAAAAGAGTGTTGTAGTCTAGCTATTTGGTTGCCAGAGTCTTTGAGAAATAATATGCATTTCTCTACTGTCAATGCTTTGTTCTTGTGGTTTGGAAGATAATTTTTTGGTGTTTCAAGGAATGTGTGATCCAACTTTTAGTTCATTTGGGTTCCGAAAAGATGTGTTTGTGAGTGACAATTTAAAGACTGTGTTATTTCTATAAAGATTCTTTTAGAGGTGTAAAGGTTGGCTTTACATTCCTCCATGTTTACAAATATGGTTATGAGGTTTAAAATTTAAGTTCATAGTGTTGTGAAGGTGTTATATATAAAGTTTCATGTCATTAGTCCTTTCGTAGAGAAAGTAGAAGATGATAGAGTTTAGGATTGTGTTGTCTAGTGATTGGTTTCAATGTATTTTGGCTTGTGCCAATTGTTACTACATGAAGTTCTGAAATGGTTGTATGAGAGTGTTCTTGTGTATCATATGATTTTTTATGTTTCTCTACAAGTTTTTTGCTAGTTTCTCTACAATAGGTTGTGGTCCAGAAGGAAGGTGTTGCTAGGTTATAATTTTTCCTTGTTGACTAGGCTATGTTGAAGGTGTGTGCCACAAGTTCATGTTTGCAAAGAGTTCAAGGAGTGTTTGAAGATGTTGTATGGGTCATGCTGAATCATTTGGGATCTAAGCAAAATTAATGTTTTACCATTCATGTGTACCGCTAAGATTGAAATGGGTGACATGCTACAAGTTTCATGTTTTCCTTCTTAAGGTCGACCTAGTTTGTATTTTCAAAGCATGTAGATGTTGTTCATTAAAGACCGAAGCTATGAAGAGTGTTTAGGATAAATTTAAGTGTTAGAATCCACAAGGCATGTTCCTCTTCCTGGTGTTGTGTGTAGTCTATTTTTGGTCTTTCCCTCTACATGTTTCATGTTGTTTTCAATCTTTGGCTAACTTGTAAATATAATATTCTTATTGTTATTGGCCAACATGTATTGTAATATTATGTATATATTATAAACCTAATTGATCTAGGTCATATGGTTGAGGTATGGATGAGTAATGCATTATGATAGTTGTATAAGCAAGTAAAAGAGAAAGAGAAAAAGTTGTAGATCCTATCTAGATTTGATTTGATCATATCTATATGATAAAAGGTCAGTGAAGATTGTGCATAACTAATTGTTGGAGGTAATGATCCAAAGGAAAAACTTCTTAAAGGCTAAAAGTAGTGAGCTAGTAAGCTATAGAGAAGAAATTTAAAGAAGTTACATAATAGATTGAAGAGTATAACTATAATCATCAAAACGATTGATCCTAATTGTCATATTTAGATAGTGGAAGGATTGCCATTTTGTAATATTTTATGAGTTTGTTCTTATATTAGGGAGTAGTTACTTCCTTGGGTTGTATTCCTAAAACAAAGTCAGCAGGGAATTGTAGCTTCCTTGGGGGTGGCCCTAAATCCTCTTTATAGGGAGCAGTACAGCTTCCTTGGGTTGTAGCCCTAAAACAAAGTTGTAACTATTATTCATTTGTGAGGCTGGATTATGATAGTATCTCCTAGAAGCATTTCTCATCATGGTTTTCCACTTGTGGGGTTTTCTGTGTACACCTAGGGTTAGTGTAGGATCATGGGGGTCCAAACTAGGCCCTTAAGTGGCAATAAAAAAAAAAGAGTTAGAAAAATTGACATAAAAATTTGAATAGGTTATTAACATAATTTGAAAAATATGTAAGAACATAATTTGTATCAAATTGAATGTATTTTTTAAGCTACAAGTCCTTTTTTTGAAAAAAGTAAATCTGTTTTGTGAAAATTTGAAATTCCAATGTAGTAGTACTAAATTTTCAAGAAAAGAAAGAAAGTGTATGTTTGACCAAATTATGTACAAGAAAAAAATATTTTTTTTGAAACTTTCAATATAAGTAGAGTACACATTCCTAGATGTGCCACATTTTTTTGTAATTTTTTTGCAATTAAATAATTAGTTATGAATTTTTTATTAGAAATTTTTAAAATTATTAAAACATGTTTGTCTAACCACCATAATTTGGTCAAAATATGTAATTCATTTTTTTTAATCCTATAGTATGTAAAGCATAGAATGTGACACATCTTTTGGATTCAAAAAATGTGAAATAGTTTGAAAAATATAGAAGTTTTTCAATCATCCTAGCAATTAGGAGTTTAGTTGTAATGTATGTAAAAAATAAATAATAATTATCTATTAAATTAACAATAAGGCATATATTATATTGGTGGTAATCTAATAATTTTTTCAATAAACTATTTTCGTTTCATCAAATTCAGATAAAAAAAATTGTTAGCCACAAGGGAAAACTTTGGAAAACTAAGAAAATTTTCTAAACATGTTTTCTCAATTGACTTTCTAAGTATGATACCCCCAATCCAAATCACAAGGATACCCTGAGGAAAATCCTGAGACTATTGATTTATCAAAAAAATGGATATTAGTTTTGAATAGGTACCCACTTAGAACAAATATCTATTACCTTTAGTATTTATATTATTTTGTATTATAATACATAATATATATAATATATTAATGTATACTATATACTAATATATAATATTACATATATTATATATTATATAATATATTTGTAAGAGTGTTAAGTGGAAATTCCATAAACAACAAAAAATTATTCAATAGGGTTAGAAATCTAAAGACACAAAACATAAAATGATCAACAACCCACTTACCAATGAGATTGAATATTTCTATGCCATTGAAATCATCACACAAATGGTTCACAAATTAAACTAAATAACAAAAATCAAGCACAATTCCAAAGTGCATGTGGTGACCAAGTTTGACCCTTTAAAACATCTCTTCAATAAAACAAACTTATTAGGATGCTTATCCAAATGGGTAATGTTGTTAACTAAGTTTGACCTTAAATTTTTCATACAAAAAGAAATTAAGTGATAAGCCTTGACCAACCATTTAGTTGAAGCTCCTTCACCATTAGCATCACACAACATTGAATCATTCCCTAATGATAATGTGTTGATGATTGAAACTGATACATGGGAGTTATATTTTGATGGCTCTATGTGTATAACTAGCTCCAATGCAGGGGTTATACTAGTCTCGCCTACAAGAAATCCTATTCCCTTGTCTTGCCACCTAAACTTCCAATGCACAAAAAACACAACAAGTATGAAGCTTTAATTGTTGGAATACGTGTTGCTTTAACTCTATGATCTCAAAGCATTAAGATATTTGGTGATTCATAATTAGTCATTAAGAAAATAAATGGATCATATCAAGTGAAGAATGAAAAATTACCAAAGTATAAGAATCTCACAATGACTCTCTTAGAAAACTTTGATTCATATACCATTCATAATATGAAAAGATAATTGGCATGTAGATGCAATGGTAAGTGCAGCTTCCCTTGTATCTCCTCAAGATCATTCAAAAAAATTCACATTCATTGTTCATATAATTATGTAACCATCAATAGAAGATAATGCCAAAGAAGTGTTATTAATCATCAAAGAAAGCTCTAGGGAATGGTACACACCAATATTTAATTATTTGATAGAACGTACCTTTCCTGAGCCAACAACAAAGAATACTCAAGCCCGCCTTCAAAAAATTGTGTTTAGATATATAATACTTTCAGACATTCTGTATAGAACCTGTCCTTTGACGGCCTTTTGGCTAGATGCCTTAAATAATTCAAAATCCCTTTAGCACTTGTGGAAGCTCATGTGGGTGCTTGTGGAGGCCATTTTGGAGGAATATCATTAGTTCAAAAGCTAATCCTCATAGGATACTATTGGAGACTTATGGAACAAGATTTCTTTTAATATGTTAAGAAATGTCACAAATGTAAAGAACATAGCAATTTGATTCATGCTCCTTCTTTCAAGCTTTGTTCCCAAGTTCATATTTGGTCATTCTCAATATGGGGTCTAGATCTTATTGGAAAAATATCACCACCCTCTTCCACTAGACATACATTCATAATTATTACAACAAATCATTTCGCAAAATGGGTTGAAGTCGTTCCCCTTCATTCAACAACTGTTGATGTAATATGTTGTTTCATATTGGAACACATCATTTTGCTTTGGACTCCCTTCCACGTTGGTTTCAGGCAATGTGACACCATTTAATAATAATGACATGAGGAAGCTCTTAGAAATGTTTAACATCCAATATCATTTTTCAAAACCCTACTACCCACAATCTAATGGTCAAGTTGAATCAACTAATTTACACTAGTAGAATTTGGAAAATAAATGATTACGTGACTAAAAATTTTAGTCATGTGACTAAAAATGACTAAATTCTACTATTTTTTTGCAATTCACAAGTATAAATGACTAAATAAATGACTAATTTGGTCATCGAGTAAAATCACAACTAAATAATTTGTCAGACAAATAAAAATGACTAAATAAATCACTAATATCAGACAAATAAAAATGACTAAATAAATGACTATTACTCCTCTATTATCTTTTCTTTTGAATTTGATCATAATCGATAAAGCTTAAGGCCCCCTCATGGGACCCCTACCTAAGTGGGCCATTTGGCTGCCTAGGTTGCTTGGTGCACCAAAAATACATATTGTGTGGAAGGCATTGCCTCTCAGTGCAGTCTTAAGGCCTTCACATATTTTATAATTTTTTTTAACATTTGCATTCTTTAACTTTTATTAGTCATTATGTTAATGAATTATTAATGCTTTTAACTATGATTTGAAGCTAGTTTGATTTTCCTGTTGTCTTAGCATGTCAAATGTATCAAAGAGTAATTGTGGTCAATTTCACTACTAAAATATGATTTAAACAATCCAATTTCATTTTGAGGGCTATCTTGTAGACACTTTCATTTCATAAGGTCAAGTAGTTATTTCTAGAAGCAATTAGATTCAATTTACATGGATTGTAGAAACGTAATGGTTGTCTACTGAAAATGAAGATTTTTCCCTTTAAAAAAGAATATTTTGCCCTAAAAATGAAGATTGATTCACTTCTATCTTCGCTTGCTGATATACTCGACCATCTTAATAATTCAAAATAGAAATAGCAATGATCGCTTTTGGTATGCAAAAATTTTCTCTTTTAGGATTATATTGTTAATTATTTTTTAAAAATAGAATTATTTTATAATCTATTATATAAATTGTGTGTTGATCATTTTTATAGATGTTATCTTTTTATACAAGCTTGAACTCTAGTAATTTTAGGAGCACATCATGCTTATCTTAATTCTCACAACCTATATTAAAATGACAATGTAGATAGATGAATTTTTTCCCCTAAAAATGAAGATTAATTTTTGCATGCCTTCCACGCAATTGTTTTTTTTGGTGCATTTTAGCAATAGGTATTTTTGGTGCCTTGCTCAGGTCATGTATGCATTTGGAGGGAATTTTAGGCCGTTGATTTTTGGTGTAAAACATTTTGATTACACGTTGGAGGGAAGTCTGGAAGTTTAATCAACCATTTGGTGTTTCAGCTCCCATGTTTTTAAGGTTTTCCCTTGGTTTGCAGAGCAAAAAATCGTCTTAAGAAAGACTCCATCAATATTAAAGGATCATTGGCATTGATGCAATGAAAGTGATGTCAATGTTAAAGGATCATAGAGTGGTTTCTTTGTCATGAAGAACAACAAAGGTATCCATCCACCAAGGCACTGTCATGAGGACATGATGCATAGCAGCCAAGAGAGTTTTGTAGTTGGGGTTTTAGAAGTATAAACTTCACACTTTCAAGAGGAAAAAACCACATAATAGCAGATATCAAGCAAAAGATTTGGTCTGAGAGTACATTGCAAGTCTGACGAAGGAAACAACATTGAATGCAAAGAGTGGTGGTTTCCATTTTTCTAATGCCAGAGCTTGTTGAGCAGTATTTTTTGAGTTGCAACACCAGTATCATTAAAGAAAGGGCAAGACATTAAACAAGGTTACAATCTAAAGGTCGAAGTTTCCAAATGGGGAATCTGGAATCTGAAATCTCATGCTTCGCTTTTATTTTTTGAGATACATTCACTTTTATCAATGCCCTTTTCCAATCGACCTTGGAAGAAGGTCTTCTACCCATTATAATCTCTGTATTTGCTTCTATGATAGCACTTTATTTATCCTGGGCCAATTGTCTTCACCAAATTTTGATCGTGTGTTCTTTTAAATCTATATTTTGTTAAATTGATCTTTATTTTTCGCTTCTTAATAAAATCTTAATTTTAACATAGATTTTATTTTGCATACTTCTAGATAATCAATTTTATTATCTTTTATCCTTTTTTGCAAAAAAAAATGCACATTTTTCCCCATCCTCAATCTCTACCAGATTTTTTAAAAAAAATCATTGCAAAACCACAACCAATTGTCTTCACCTCTGTTGATGGGATAAGCAATAAAAAGGAAATGAGAATAACTAAGAAATGGGTTTCTCCTCCATACATCATTATGAAAGGTGAACATTGATGATGCCTCAACATGGAGCCAGTAATATCCAGAACTCAAATCAAGCTTAGTGAAGTACTAAGCAACATGAAGCTCATCCAAAAGATCTCCCATCCTAGAAAGTGGTAGCAATTTCCTGCAGTAATTTTGTTGAGTGCAAAAGATCCACAAGGACCTTATTTGGCACAACAAGACCAAAAGGTCCATTAGCAACTAAGAACTTCACACGAACTAAGTAGAATGTTGAATGTGCCTCAACAGAAGAAAGCCTTTAGGCTCCTCAAAAATGTCAAAACATGTATCAATAATAAATTTGATTGTTTTGCACAAAAGTTGTCAACATTATCTGCCTTTGCTTCTTAAATGATAAAAAGAGTTAAAAACTTATGCAGACTGAATTGTCTAATTATTGGGTGATAGAGAAACAAAGTACTAAAAGAAGAAATGAGTTTCTATACTTGACCAACCTTGTGCAGTCTGTGGATCTTGTGAGAACCATCAAAGGCTACCATGTGATTGTACTAATAAGATGCTCCAGCTATCAAACTCCAACAATCAAACTCTAAGTATCTCTTTAGATATGAGGATTATTAGAAAAAAATCATTAATTTGCAATATATGTTACTATTTTTCATAAATAAATATAACTGTTTTCTTCAGAACCTTTAAACCTCCCCAAACCCATTTCTCGTCACATTGCAGTTCCTGTTACTCTTCTGATTTTCCAGTTCCAACAGCTTAGTACTAAATCATCATGGCATTGTACAGGTTTCACTTTTTACTGCATGAAATTGAGATTGGCAATCTATAAAGAAAGAAAATTAAAACAGGTAATTTCAAAACCTTGACATTAAAATATGATCTCAAACTGGTTAACACAAAGAAACATTCCGTCCTCTACCTCTCCATGCTCTCCCTTTGGTTAGATGCACACTAGGCTTTGACTAAATCTCCTTACCACTTACAATGAATTATAATCAAATTGTTTCAAATTAATATTAAACTGTTGGGGGGCATACTAACGACATCCTAACATCCAGGCATACCTAGGATAGTTGCGAGAAATTCTCAAAGTGTTGGGGGCATTCTAGTGATGTCCTAAGATCCCCAGCTGGTTGAGATTATCTACAACATATTATTGAGCAGGAGGCATCACTCTATTCATTAAAAAATGCAACATACTTCTAAAATTTTAAAAATAAAGTTCAAGGGCCATGGGATATAAGTCTGACAATGAATCTGATCATTGAGGTTGTTGCTCCATGCTTGCAACTAAGTATTTAGTCATGCCTGAAATATGATTGATATATTAAGATTTCTCATTTTCATTGTCCTAGCCAATTGGAGACTCTTGTAGTTGGTAGTTGGTATAACATCTAATATAAGTCATTTTCATTTTCATGACAATTAATAATATAACAATCAAATATTCATGTATACAATATGGCACTTATATTTGAAAATCTCAATTTCCAATTTCAATGGTTGATGTTTTGTTTAATGTTCAATGTCAATGACTAGCTCAGATAATTTTAATACAAACAATTGGTAAATGCTGAGAGAGGACACTTTGAGGTGCCCTGTATTATAGTATGAGTGTACTCAACTTATTTTTGAAAATCTCAATTTCTGATTTCAATGGTCAATGTTTGTTTAATGTTCAATGTCAT
>VDFB02086081.1:135615964-135682119 GCA_007258455.2 Sequoia sempervirens | reverse complement strand
CTGGGTCTTTTCCCAATCTTTGAAATGGCCCTTATTAGCCACATTTGGTCTTGATCAATTGCTTCTTCCTCCTCTTCTACATCTGAACCTTCTTCCTCTCCTTCATCCTCACTTTCCTCCCTCGGGTTTAACCCTCTTCTCAACTGCTCTTGTAACGCATCAATCTGTCTTTGGAGGGCTTCCAGTGCATCTCTTCCACCAGCATCTATGCCACCTTAACCACCTCTAGCACCACCACGCCTACCAAGCATCACTCTTGGAGGCATCTTTCCTGACTTCAACCCATAACCATGGTCCTGGTGCAAACTGCCTCACGATCAGCGATTTGTCCACACGCTCAAGAAAACTTGGCTTTGATACCACTTGATGAGGGCGCAGCCAGAGACACAGAAAATAACTCACAAACAAGAGAATAATTTTATTATTTAGAAAATGGAGCTTCTTACATGCAGAAGATCTCAAATCCCCAAGTTCTACAACACATGCAAGCTACAAAAAGCTACAGAATAACCCTTTCACAATATGCGAGCTTGTCCCCAAAAAGCTACCCAAAAATATTAGAAACCCACCCACAAATAGAGCTCCTCTTTAGTTTGGAGCCAAAACAACATTAAAATTTGAGTTTAGGCAGTTTGGTGCTGAAAATTACAACTTGAAGTTCAAATTTCAAAAGAACATTTGTAATTGTATCTTTTAGAAAGTGCGCCAAATTCCCGGGGCCATAACTTTTGATCTGGGGCTCTGATTCATGAACCGTTTGAACCATTGGAAAGATCTCGAAGTCAAGAACGCGTTAAAAATTTGCTACACCAATTTCAGCAAGTTTTGGGGCCATTCTGGAAGCTCTAAGTGCCTCAAATCCAACTTGGAAGATTTTCAGATGCAAATATGGGAAACTAAAACTGCAATATCTTTCAACCCAGGAAGAGAAAATAAAAATCGTAAATTGGAAATTTCTTTATGATGAAAAGGGTATCTAAAAATATAAAAACATCAAAAAACTGAAAAACTTGAAATTTAACTATTTTTGGGTGATGCAAGATTGCCCTTACACCATTGGATGCTCCTGCATCAAAGATTAGTGATTCCTCAATGCCCTGCTTCTTGAACTAAGCTTCCTCTACCCATGTAGCCTTAGATTCATGTTTTTTATTCCATTTGATGAGATGCTCCATGTACACCTTATGCCTTGTAGATTTCTTCACTCTTGACTCCAAGATCCTCTCTGCTTGTATCTTTTCTGGAGTAGGTAAGGCTATGTTGCTTACATCCTTGAAGATCTCCCTACTATTCTAATCTAAGTCATTGACTGATCCCTTATATCTAATCAGATCGGCTACATTGAACACTGGGGAAATCCCTAAATCTGCAGGTAACTCCACCTTGTAGGCATTCTTCCCGTGCTTGGCTAACACCTTGCATGGTCCCACTCTTTTCATTTTCAACTTGGATTTGTTAAGGTGTACCATAACATTGTCTCCTACTCAAAATTGTAGATCCTTTCTAGATAAATTCAACTTCTTTTTCAACTTTTGGGTAGCCTCAGTGACCGTCTTCTTCACCTACTCTTGAATCTCCTTCATGGTCTAAGAGAAGTCCTTTGCATGTCCACTCCTATGCTCCATAGCTCCTAGATATCTGAGCTCACACACACCTCTTGGGTACATTCCATACACTATTTCAAAAGGACTCTTCCTTGTAGTCCTATTCACACTGTCATTGTATGCATACTTAGCCTATGATATGACCAAGTCCCATGTTTGTCCATAATCTTTGGTTAGACATCTTAGAAGGTTACCTAACACCCTATTAACCACCTCTATTTTCCCATCAGTCCGAGGATGGTAAGCTGATCCAAAAGATAGTTTGGTACCTAATCTACTTCATAGAGTCTTCCAAAAATGACTCATGAACTTCACATCCCTATCTGATACAATGCTCAATGGCAATCCATGGATCCTTACAATTTCCTTGAAGAAAAGGTGAGCAATGTAGCTAGCATCATGTGTGGTCTTGCAAGGGATAGAGTGACTCATCTTGTTGAATCTATCTACCACCACATAGAAACTATCAAACCCTATTTTTGTCTTAGGAAGTCCTGCAACAAAATCCATCCTAACACACTCCCATGGTCCACTGGGAATGGGTAGAGTTTGATACAAACCTGCACTACTAGCTCCCCCTTTGGCCTTCATACAAACTACACAGTGCTCCACATACCTCCTGACATCCCTTGGTAACTTGGGCCAATAGTAAAACCTTTGCACTAGCTCCATTGTCTTGTTGATACCAAAATGACCACTAAGACTACCATTGTGTTTCTCTTGGATAAGGTTCTCTCTCATTGATCCTCTTGGAACACATAACTGATTTCCCTTGAATAAAAATCCACTTTGCAATGTATACTCTGAGTATTGGCTATGAACATGATTCTCAAAGTCATAACATACCTTGTAGGCCTCTGAGAAGTCTTCATCTTCTCCATAGAGATCCTTGAAACTCTCTATCCCAATGCTCTTTAACTGTATCTCCTGCACTGTCAACAATCTTCTACTTAGTGCATCTACCACCTTGTTCAACTATCCCTTCTTGTGCTTGATGGTGAAAGTGAAAGATTGAAGATACTCCATCCACATCAAATGCCTATTACTCAACTTCTCTTGAGTGTTGATATAGCTAAGTGTCTGATTGTTAGTAAAGACTACAAACTCTTTAGGTAGGAGATAATGCCTCCACTTCCTAAGTGACTGAACTAAAGCATACAATTCTAGGTCATAGGTAGAGTACTTTGTCTTAGCTTCATCAAGCTTTTCACTAAAGAATGCTATAGTCCTACCTTCTTGGCTTAGCACTCCTCCTACTGCAACTCCACTAGCATCACTTTCCATAGTAAACAACTTGTCAAAACTAGGTAACAAAAGTATAGGTTGAGTTGCCACTTCTCGTTTTAGTTTCTCAAAACCTTTCTCAGCTTCTTGAGTCCACTTGAACTTAGTTTTCAAACCACCTTTTATTGTGTCTAGGACTGGTGAACATATGCCACTAAAGTTCCTTATGAATTTTCTATAAAATTGGGCTAATCCATGAAAACTTCTTACCTCTATCCTTGTGGTTGGTGTAGGCTAGTTTAGGATAGCTTCCACCTTGCTTGGATCCATCTTCAATGATCCTTAGGATACTACAAACCCCAAATACACAAGCTCCTATTTGAAGAACTCACATTTCTCTAGGTTGATGGCTAACTTTTCCTCTTGCAACCTTGTAAGTACCATCTCCACATGTTTTAGATGTTCTTCTACTGTCTTGCTAAAGATGGGTATATCATCAAGATATACCACCACAAATATCCATTTAAAGTCTTTGAGTACTTCATTCATGAGCCTCATGAATGTGCTAGGGGAATTAGAGAGGCCAAATGGCATAACTCTCCACTCATACAACCCATCATTTGTCTTAAAGTATTTTTTCCACTCATCTTCATCCTTGATTTTGATCTGATGGTATCCACTCTTGAGATCCAACTTGGTGAAATACTGAGCTCCTCCAAGACAATCCATCAAGTCCTCAATCCTCAGAATAGGAAACCTATAACTGATTGTGATTCTATTTATAGCTCTAGAATCAGTGCATAACCTCCACTTACCACCTTTCTTGGTTGCTAAGACCACTAGTACTACACATGGGCTAATGCTCTTCCTAATCAAGCCTTGATCTAACAACTCCTGCACTTGTCTAGCTACCTCTAGATTCTAATCTAGTGTAAGCTTGTAAGCTACTTTGTTTGGAAATGAAGCCCCTCGTATGAAGTCAATCTAATGGATAATGGCTCTCTTTGGAGGTAAGGTTGCTAGTGTTCCATCACTCACTATGTCCTTATACTTCTCAAGCAACTTCTGGACTGCTCCAGGTATGACTATTTTCTCAGTCTTGTCCTCTTCCTTGGGTTGCACCATGACCACGTATCCTTCACCTCCTGGATGTAGGTTGTTAATGAACTCTTTGCCACTGCTTAATAAGACACTAGGGGTCTTTGACTGTCCTTCTTCATCTGGCAGTGACTGCAACTTGAATGTCTTTCCATCCTTCTTGAATGAGATAGTATTGGCTTTTCCATCATAGATGGCACCTCTGTCATACTACCATGGTCTTCCCAATAGAAGATGGCATGCATCCATGGGTAATACATCACAAATTAACTTGTCCTTGTATCCTCTAATGGAGAACTCCACCATGGTCTGCTCATTTACAAGAACACTTTTCCCTTTGTTCAACAATGTCACCTTATAAGGATTAGTGTGGGGTGCCTTTTCCAACTTCAATCTCATCATTGTCTCCTCTGAGATTATGTTGCTAGTAGACCCTAAGTCCACTATCACCTTGCATAATTTCCCAAGTATTTTGCATCTCACTCTAAATAAGGCTCTTCTTTGCCTTGGCTCTTCCTTGACCGGTTGTCTAATCAAAACTCTACTAAACATCAAATTCTCCCCCACTTCTGATTCAATGTGACTAACCTCTGGTGATTTGACACTCATGGTGTCTTCTTGAACATATGGCACTCTCTTCTTAGTATTTGATGAAGATGCTTTCTTCAAGCACCTATAAGTTGGTTGTCCTACTTCTCCACAATGGTAACACTTCATATTAGCAAAGTAAGAATTGCTCTTGCCTACTCCTCTTCCTCTATTTGAACCTCCTTGAGGTCCTCTACCTCTTCCATAGCCTCCTCTAGAAGTTTTTTCACCTCCATGCTCTGTGAGTTTAGACTCTCCTTGATTTCTTTGCTTAATCCCTCTACCTTGGTATCCACCTCTATGTCCTCTTTGATCTCTGCCTTTTCCTCTACTCTTAGAAGCCTATTCTTGTTTCCTCTTGCTTCTTTCCTCAATCTTAATAGCTAATTGGTAACATTTGTGTACTATCTTAGGACTTAGAAGAGTCATCTCCTCTTGGATGTTCCACTTCAAGCCGTTAAGATACCTTGCCACCTTGAGACTTTTATCTTCTGAAACATTAGACCTCATACAAAGTTTTTTGGAACTCCTCAGTATAAGAGTTCACATCTTGGTATCTTTGCCTCAAACTCTATCTTTTCTTGTGCAACTGAATTTCATAATCATCTGGCATGTATGCTTATCTCACTTTTGCAACCATACCTTTCCAAGTAGAGATAGGCTTCTTACCTTCCTTTTCCCTCTCCGTCTGAATGAACTTCCACAATGTCAAGGTAGAACCTCTTAATCTTGACTTTTCCAAATTTAGCTTCTATGCTTCAGTGACTCCATCACATTCAAAATGGTTTTCCATTCCCTCTATCCAATCGATGATTAGTTCAGCTTCCATTTTCCCACTAAAGAGTGGTATGCCTTCAAGTGCTTTTCCACTCAAAGCCTTCAATGCCTTCAAGAAAGGATCTTCTTGTAAAACAGGGCTAGGTTCAAGGATCTTGTCTTCCTCTGCAACCTCTTCTTTCTTTGGTTCCCTTCATTCCAACTGCACATTACTCAATGCTTGCTAAAGTTGGGCTATTCTATCCCTCAATAGCCTATTGTCTTCCTCCTGTCCTTCGACCATCTTGGCCAACTCTGCATTTGTCACCATGATGGTAGAATCACTAGACTCAACCTCTGACATATATTATTCTATCCCAAATCTTTTGCTTGCTCTAATACCAATCTGATAGGGAGGGGGTTGGAGGAATCAATCATAGATTCCTGCTCCAGGTCTTGCTTGTAAGACCTCCTTGGTGTTTTGCTTCACCACCTTAACCTATAGGACCCTTCTCATGTTTAGGTACCCTTAGTTCTCCTGGCCAACCCCACTACTATCACAAATTAACCAACCAAGTAAATCTTGGTGCAATAACTCTAACTCTTCCTTAGCCTTTAATCTGCCCTAAAGACTAACAATAGCTCCAAAGTTTGAACTTTGATTTTCAGGGGTGTCGAGGTGTTTCAATTCATTGTAAACCATCCAAATTTTGGTTCTTGAGTATCCTCCTATCTCCATTTCTTGGTCACTTTCATCAAACCCTCATTTAGGGTTAAAAAGGCTACTAGCCTAAGAGCCCCAATTAGGTCTCCTCTGAGAAAACTGGTTGTCTCTCTCAATTTCCCCAAAGAACCCCCAATATTTCTTTTAAGTTCTTGCTTCAAATGGACACCTCTCAAGGTTTTTCGAGGTCTTGAGTCTTCATCAGTTGTATAAGGCCTCAACTTGAAATTGGGAAAAACTAGGGTTTCCAAGCCTTTTCTGGCTGCTTTCAATCTGCTAAGTCTTTCACCTATCAAATAAATTGGTGAAGGTTCCTCCTATTCACCAAACCTTGGCAAGACTTCCACCTGCCTTCTCAAAAAGTAAATTCAACAAGAAACAATCGCCCCTACAAGTTATGTGCTCTGCACTCCTTGTCTTCCCTAGCCAGACTCTTCCTGGCTCGCCTAGGGAAAGACTTTACCAACAGCTCCTATGCTCACAAAAACCCTAACACCTACCATATTTACACACATGGAGTCTAGTCACTATTCCCAAAGGGTCGTACAATTTGTACATTGGGAAAGTGAACTAAATCTCCATTCTCTTCAAGCTGTCTGATTAAGACCAACAATAGGGTACAAGCAAACTATTTACAAACAAATGAAATTGGAATAAGAAAGCAATTAAATGACACACAATGCTTGGAATATCACTACACTACATCATACACTAAACATAGTAACAAATTCAATCCATTAAAGCTCAATTTTGAAGCAAAAATTAGTAAATGCACTTAAAAACATTATTTTCCTCAATTTCCAAACTTGAAAGCAAATGCCAAAATGTTTCCAACCCTGCTCTCAAGTCAAGGCACACCCTAAATAGTTCAACACAAGGTAGTTATCCTTCCCTTGGTCAAGCATGTTAGTTCCAAAGTGGCAAAGTTTCAAAATTCCCATTTTGCAACTTTTTCCAATTGCTAGTAAACAAAGAAAAATGAGTTACATAACTCATCCACCCTTTCCACTCCTTAACCTATTGATCACTATAGAGTAATACATATTCATAAACCTCTAATTCTATCTAAATGGTCAACATGACCTTTCAAAATAACACACCAAAACAAAAATTCATTCTAGACTTCCTAAGTACCTAGTGTTTCCTAGGTGAACTATGGGGTACTCCTGCACCACTTGGCTAACACACTCCTTCAAATTCTTTGGGAGCCATTTTTGGAGTAGTTGCAAAAGGGATGGCAATCAGGGCAAGACGGTCTGCAAGGTTCCACCCACATGATGATTTTGGCTATGAAGGGGGGTCCATCAGTAGGTCGAGTCATTTCAACACGTGGGTTGAATCAATTTTTAGGTTTTTCGGGTTATCAAATTGGTCATTTAAGTGTGTGGGCCTGAGGTAAGTGGGAGTAGGTGGTCTATTGGTTGTTCAGTGCTCTGCCATTGAAACAACGCTAGTAGAGTGGCATTCTCACAAGCAACATCCTGCTATGTGGGATTTGCAGACTTGAAGGATAGTTGTCGTTGTACTACTGAAGTCCAAGTAGTTCACATGAGGGTGGGCCAAAAGGTAGGGGAAGACACTAGAAGTTGGCCATTCAGAACAACATAGGTAGGATGAAAGTCTGTCAGAGGAAGCCCACATCATTAGGTCCACAAGTATCTTAGGAATCAGTTGCTTGTTGGTGGATAGTTAAAGGGGAAATAGTGGGATCAAGTCCTACATAGTAGGCTGACGGGAGTCCTTGGTTGTTTTAGCATGGTGATGATAGGACATCCCTAAGCAAGTGGCTACCCACATGGGGCAACCCATGAAGTCTTTTCAATCAATTATTTTCTATTCTTAAGGCTCAAACAAACGTAATAGGTGTGGGCTCCATGGGGCAAAAAGATGAATGTTTGAGGTCGTTTGGAATGACAAACTCACTACGACAACCCATGGATGAAAGTTTGCAAGGAGTGGCCTGCACAATAACCAACACTTGGTCATTTTCAACATAGAGAAATTGGACAACGGTGGGATCAAGACCCAATAGGAAAAGAGATGCCAAGGTTTCACCATTTTGAATGGTCATCTAAATAGTAGTGAAAGGTTAGTGGAAATTTATAAAGGATGGTCCACATCAGATAAATTACTTTGGTTTTGAGCTCAAATGATGGTCATGAAGGTAGGGTCAGCCAGACAAAAGGACTAGTTATCAAATCTATTTGAAATGGTGAACCCAGTGCAACGGCCCAGGCATGGAAGTCCACAAGGAGAGGTCCGGAACATGCCCAAAATTAAGCATTTTAGTGTTATTGAATTTGATCAAAGAGCACTAGGGCAGGGCCCACTTGGCAGAGGGAAGGTGTCTGATAGCCATTGGGAATGACGGAGCTCAAGGAGCATTCTATAGGTAGAGGCCCACACTTATATACCCAAGAGGGTTAAAGGATTATTCATTTAGGTTTATGAAATAGAACAAATGGGAAAATGAGGGTGTCTTCCTGTGAGGGCGGGCTCGAGCAGAGTGTCGACCTATTGTCTAAAGTTTGGCACTTAAGCGAAATGTGATAGTGGTAGGAACTTTACGGGCGCACAAGGCACAAACACCCTAGTTTAAGAATGACTGCAAGGGGTCTGAGTCTCGCAAGCCTCTAGTGGATGAAGTTTTGAGGGGTTTCAAAATTCAAAGACACATGTTTTGCTCACCTAGGGGTGTTCTAGCTAGGTTAAAGTTTACTTTTTACCAGAAATTAGTAACTTTAGTGAAAATTAAAGAAAAATCAAGGCACAACTAGGCAACTAAAAACCAACTTGAAGAATTCAACAAAATCAATGAAGAGATAGCAAGTAAAGGCCTCAAATCGGTGAAGGAGCTCTGTGGGCGCAAAGGTCACGAAGGTGGCAACTCTGACAGGATTTTTGATACTTTTGACGGGTGAAAATGACACTTCAAAAGTCCTATTTATATATTTTTCCACATTTAATGCCTGATATCAATGCAAGTACAAAGGTGGCTAGAATTGGTGGACATGCCTTTCGAGAGGGTGGCACCGAAAGTAGCGGGGTTTGCTAAGTGGATGGGCATCAAGGGTTGGCCATCTGACAGGTTGGTGGTGGAATAGGAAAACATTCTTGCAAGTCCCGTGGGGTGGGAAGATGTCTCAAACTAGGTGTTTGGAAGGGTGAAAATGTAATGGAATCATGCATGGGGCAGCCCATAAGGGCAGACCTGCATTTCCCAGAGGATTCCCATCTTTAAAGTTTGAAGGAAAACTACTAACAGAATCCCAAAAAGGACAAAGGCTTGGAAAATTTGAGGGTGGAAAAGCTTGGTCAACTCTAGATGATTCTTTTAAGACTCCATGACCACTTGAAACTCAAAAAATAATGGCGCACACAAAATGAGGCTATGACAAAAAAATGACTTGGCAAGGCAAATAGAGAGGGTCCCCATTCCCAATGGGGTGTGTGTGATATAGGAACAACAATACCCTACACATACCCATCATATCGCCACATTTTGGCCCATCATGATCCTACACATACCCAACAACTAACTTGTTAAAATTTGTAAAAGTTAAAAAACCATAAAAATAGTAGAGTTGTATTGGGATAAGACTTAGAAAAATTGGTTGCTAAAATAGAAAAACAATTCATTTGTCTTTCTCATTTTGTCTAGGTTTCATTTATATAAAACAAAATAAAAAATTGCATGATTGAAGTTTTTTAAGATAATATTTTGGAAGATTCATGTTATCTCTTTTGAAAATCAAATTACATAGTATCCAACATGACTAGGAAATCAAGGTCTTTTGGGCACGTGTGGGTATAGTATCAATGTGTGTCAATGGCGTATCACATAAGTATCTATATAAGATATGGGGATACGTGTGCCCAGGGAGGGGCAGGGGCATATTTGGCTACTCTAGTCCTAATAGACAGTCAAAGATAAAGTTGGACAAGTATTGTTTGTAGGTGCAAAGGAAAGTTCTATATCAATTTTTGATGGTGGAAAGGTAACTGAACATTTAACAGGTCAGTTGATGAAGTTGGAGTTTCGAAGTGCAAGGAACAATGTAAAGCTTCAGTACCTAGCTCAATGGAAAGGTTTACTAGGTAAAATAGATGAAGTGTTCAAATGTGGACAAGTTGCAAATCTATTTCCAAGGTACTTGGAATCTTTTTCAGGCCAGGTGTATGGTGCAGGGGCATGATGTTGAGACTTGTAAATATGATCAATTTTGGTCTTTGATAGGATTTAGGTGTGCTTGAGTCTTTTTTCAATACTGTAAGGTCATAATAGACCATCTAATATGTAGTGAGTTGTGTTTGGTTGGTTCATAGTTCTTATAGTCATATCTTGCAATTTTGTCAAAATTGTCAAATGTAAAAGTTGCAAAAATGCAACAATGGGGAAGATCAATGGTCACATGACTGAAAAGGAAGTTTTTTTGGTTGGTTTTGTTGTTTTTATGAGGGAAAGGTTTAAATATTCTTGGGGTCTCGATGTAATTTCTCTCTTGAAGTTTTGGGAAAGAAAATCAATAAACTTTAAAATTTGTGTTTACCAGTCAAGTTTGCTATTTTAGATCTTTGTACTTGCTTGTACAGATTTTTTTGGATCCTTGATGCATTGAAATTGATGGAAATGTGAAGTTACATCAATTTAGTCTTGTTTTGAAGGATTTTTATAGCATTTTAAGAATCTTATAGCCAAATATTTGTAGGCAGGTCTATACAGTTAGTTTTGAGGGTTTGTAAGCTTTAAAAATGGATTAAACACCCATTCCACTATTGATTTTGTCTGTAACTTGGTGGAATGGGTGGTCTAGGGTAGGATTAGGTGTCTATGAGGTTTCAAGATAAAGGTAGGCCATTTAAGGGGTTTTGCATGATGCCCTAGTTGCCATTTTCATTTGTTTTTGTCTTAATTTGGTGGTTAAAAGTTGGGAATTATGGAAAACTCTTGGGTAAGTTAATTTTGAAGGTTGATTAAGCATGAAGAAGCCATTTGGGGTATTTTTGATGAGTTGGTAAGATGAAATAAGATTTTGGAACCATAGTTTCAATAAACCCCCTTGAAACTAGTCAAAAATGAGGCTTTTGTGTTCTGGGGTACTGGTGGTTATTTCTTTGGATGAAAATTATTGATTTGGTGCTTGTGTAGCTTGGTTGAGACTTTCCAATATCTTTTTTATGTCTAGAAGGAGTATTAGGTTGGTGTTGTCTTGTAAAAGTGGGCTAATTAAGCTCATGTTCAGTGTATCAGTCTATTTTTAGAGATATTGTTCTAAAACAAGTCTATAAGCCTTTGAGATATGTTGAATAACTCCTTAATTGATATCTAAAATTCTATTTCTTTTATGGGTTAGAGGAATATTTTGAAAGATATGCACAAAATTCTCTATTTGGAGACCTATAAGAGAAGTATGAAAGAATTGAGGAATATGAACAAATTGGGGTTTTAAGGATTGCAAAATTGTTTGAAAGAGTTTCAATAGTCATTGATTGTTAGTTGATTTTCTCCTTGCTCTACATCACTTGACAAAGTATTTGAAGAAATTGGAATCATTTATTTTAGCTTTTTAATGATTTGTCATGAGAAATTCCATTTTTCCCACCTTGCTAGATTTGAGGTGTGACAAAAATACTATTAATTGTCTTACTCTTATTGTTGTTTTTTCTTTGCTATGCTCTTCATAATTGTCTTACTATGTTTTTATAGCTACTTCTTACTATCAAGTGGGTGTATGACTGTGGCCCAATGATAGTGACCTATAGCATGCTACACTTTTCCTTGTATAACTTAGGATATTCATGAAATATGACTATATACTGTGACTATTATGCTTGGAAAGTCTATGTTGACTTTTTTAAAAATGAATTACTCCTCATCTAGATATAATTTTTTGCTTGATGGTTAAACTACATGTAGAGCAATTTTATCAACACAACATGAAAACAAATGCCTTGATTTCAATCATAGTTCTGTTGAAGTTGAGGTAATATAATAGTTGTTGTGGACAAAAATTTATAGATTTTGCATTATTTACTTGACTTATATTAACTTTTCATGATGATTAAACCAAATGTAGGGAAATTATATGAAAGTAGAATGAAAAGGAAATGACCCTATCAATAGAGCTCTCGGCAAAGCTACACAACTTTAGGACAATGTTGATAGTGATTATGTTGAATTCGAGGAGTCTGTGTATGATATTTATAGTACTAGTGGTGCTGAACTTGAGGTGAGTGCTATGAAATGATACTTTTCCTTGATTTTGAAACCCTTCAAGTATTAATAACTATTATGATCCCAAACAGTGAACAAGCTTATAGAATAGTGAACAGACAACTAAAACATTGAATGTAACCCGTAGAATAATCATTGTACCTACTTTGTCACTTTTCAGTGGGGATTGCTATCACTTCAATACTTTATGATGCTTGACTTTGTTTTAGGGAATTGTAATTGACCTTCTCAACATCTTGAACTTAGGGTGTTGTTTGTTTCATTGGATGATACGTACTATTCTTTCCTTCATAGATCTATTGTTAACTCTTCATTATGGATTTTTTTTATTAAAAAAATGTTTCTTTTGATATTATTGCCACTTTCTCTTAATGTATTCTTGTTTTTTAGTAATGATATTTGCTACTCGATCCATTAAACTCATTGTTATAGCCATAAAAATTTCCACCCTTACACTAAACTCATTGCTACAGCCATGAAACTCACAGCTACTACTACTTGTTCATTGGACATCATTCCTTACTTCTTTTTGCATACTCTTACACTATTTTCTAATAGTGAAAGACTCTTTGTCTATTATTTATGTGACCTCTACATCCAACCTTATTTGTTACTCCTTTACTGCTACTATGAAAGCCATAGAGAAAGACAATCGTTTTTTCAATGATTGCTCTTAATGGATGTCACATGTTGCCTTGATACTTTTTTTATTTGTTCTTTTATATGTCATCATTGACAAGGTTATGTTGACTACATAAGGTTATGTTTCTGAGCTTTAATGCCACTATTTTTGTACATCCCAATGTATTTCACCTTAACCTTGCAGTAGTAGTAGTAGTTCTCTCATATTGCATTCTTTGTTTTTGTGCATTAGCTACCTTTTTTATGTGTAACAGTGTTGTCATAACCTTATGCTTTTGGTATGCATGCATGGCAATGTAGTGTTTATATTTGTGGCCTTTGTATATGATTAGCATGAAGTGAATAGTAACATTGTAAGCACTGCTATGAGTGTTGGTTTTTTAGTACATTAGATTGATCATTACAATTATTCTTGAAATTTTCATTTTGCAATTACTTAACACACACATGCAAGTTCTATTTAAGTAATGGTTGTTTTATTATGAAAACAAGGGTAATCATTACCTATGTAATATAATGTGTTTTTTTTTCTTTTTGCAGAAATATATTGATAAACTCAAAGAAGGTGATAAAGTTAGGGTGTTTGATCTATTTGATGGTGATGTTGTGGGCATTGAGCAAATTCACTCCCTATCTATTGTACATGGAGTCAACTTGAAAGGAACAAGAAATGAAAATGTAAACATTTTAAAGGTCACCAGTAGCACACCCCTTGTTTACGAATACAAAATAGATGGAGTTGTTCATCTAAAAGAGAAAGAGGGAACTTTCAAATGATGGCCACTAAAATATTTGCAAAAATGACATAGTTGAACATGTTTATCATATATAGTTGTTAGACATCTTGGATCACTATTTTATGTAGTATTTTAAATGTGTTGTTTAAGGATCTTAATTATCATGGTGTATTTGAAAGAGTTGGAAACTCTTACACAACTTTGACATCTTATAACTTTATATATATATAGACATTAATTTTTTTTATTGCAGATTACCTCTATTTAACATGATGTTAAATCAATATTTTAATTCTAGCATGTTGAAGCTTGTTTGTATATGTAATATTTTTATTTTCTTTTATGTTTTATTTTAAGTTTAATATTTAGTTTTGCATTATAAAATTTATGGTATTTAATAAATTATCCATTTCATGACTATATTTACTACCAATTAATGGAAACCAGTAAATAAAAATGACTAAATTAATGACTAAATATATGACTAAATATATGTCTAAATTAATGACTAAATAGATGAATAAATTAATGACTAAATCTATGACTAAAGTAATGACTAGATATATGACTGAATATATGACTAAATAAATCACTATCATGACTAAATAAATGACCAAATCAAAAACTAGATAAATGAATAAAATAGTTTAGTCATAAATTTGGTTGCAATATAAATGACTGGAAATAAACTACTAATGGTTACTTGACCAAAATTAGTCATTTATATGCAATTTTTAATATTTTATTTAGTCATATATTACAATTTTTGTACTAGTGAATTAAGACTTTTGAGAAAATCCTAAGAAAAATATAAAGCAAACATAATAAGGATTGGCACATGTAGTTAATATATGTGTTATGGGCTTATCATACTAGTATTAGAACATCAACCGAATATACACCTTATAACCTCATTTATGGTACTGAGTTGATAATGTCGTTGGAGTTAGAGATTCATTCATTAAGAATTTATCTTCAAATACTTATTAATGATAATAGTTATAAAGAACAATGATTAAATTAGCTTAAAATGCTTGATGAACATTGTATCAACACTCCTGAGCATCCCCAAGCTTACTCTAGATGAATGCAACGTAGTTACAATGATCATGTCATCCCTCATTTATTTAATAAAGGTGATTTGGTATTATTTTAGAATCAACATAACATCAATTTTACCTCGAATGAAAAAGGAAAATTCAGCCCTAATTGGTTAAGACCTTACCTGATTAATGAAAATTATGGGTCTGGAGCATACACGTTAACAAAAATGAATGGTACACCTCTTAAAGAACCTATTAATGTCACATCTTCTTTGGTACTATTTCTAAACTTCCTTCTTGAATATTGTAAATATTAGAATAGTGATGTTAGATTTAGTCGATAGTATGCTATTTTCTCTCACATTGCTTCATTCTTGACAAATAATTATTTGTGTGTCTTGAATATTAAAGTAATTATTCAAATTAGCTTTGGGTTGTTACTTTAAGATTTATACTATTCAAGTTAATCTTGTATGTTGTGTTAGATTAGATCCTTATATGCATTTAGTGTTCTATAATTAGATCATAGGCACATTTAATTTAGCATAACATATTCAATCATAATATTGCATCTAAAGAATACTAAAATACTTTTAATTAGATCACATAAAACATGTTAGATCATGAAGACATTTATTAAATAGTCTTACAAATATTATTTGATAAATCACATTGCCATCTAACTTAAACATATAAACATAAGAAACCAAATGAAAGATGGAAAAAATCAAGTTATCCTAGATAATAGTGATAACTACAACACCTCAAAGTGAATAACCAAATCTAAACAAGAGAAAACAAGAAAATGAAGAGAGAAAAAGGAAAAAAAATGAAACAAAGTACTCCTCATTGAAGTTGAATCACTTCTCTTGTATCTCCTATTTCTTCTTTTGCAAATATTCCCTTAGATTTGTAGTAGAACTTGTGCAAATACTTGCAAATTTTAAGTAATAAAGTTGGAGAAATGTGGTTGTTAAGGAAAAAGTGGAGGAGAAAGGATTCTTTAATAGACAACCATTCAAACAGATGGTCAAGATCAAGCTTCTAGAAAGATTCCAAGATTGAATGATGAGAAGAGATACAACATAGGAAAGGGGAGGTTACAAAATAGAAGTTCAAGATTGAAAAGAGGCCAGAGGCAATCAATGACTAAGATTCGACAATGAGAAAGTGGAGGGATAATGGAGAAATTAAAAATTAGAAATTAATTAATTCATGAGGAAGGAATCTCTAGATAAGTGGAGGCACAAATAATTTTTCCATATTATTTATTTTGAGAAAAAAAGGCAAGTGGGAGGAAATGGTCATTTAATTAAAATGATTTATGAAATCAATTTTAATAAAATTGGGAAAATGGATATGGGAAATAAATAATTAATTTAAGTTAAAATTTAATTTAATGGAGGAAAGGAATTTCATCAAATAATTAAATAATTTTGACAATTATTTAATTATGGAGGAATGGGAAAGGTCAATGAATAGACAAATAATAACGATTAATATTATTTGAATATAGGTGAATGATAAAAGATGAATAAATAAATAAATAATGATTTATTTAATTATTGAAGAAAAAGAGTGTGTTCATGAAAAAATAATTTTATTTAATTGATTGTAGTAGAAATAAATATTAAGAGGTGAATTAATTAAATAATTAAAAACTATTTAATTATTTGGAGACGAGGACCAAGAAAATGATGCTCACAGACTAGGACATTTTTTAGGTGTCTACATCCTTTATAATAAAATGATACCATGGTCTATGACTACTAGACACCTTAGGGCCTAGTGGTGGCATATGTCGTGAAACAATGGTATGTGATCATGATCTACTCATGGATCTTAATGTATCCTGTAGGCCCTCTGCTTGTCCAATATCCATAGCCTTCCATAGAATAGCCTCCATACACTCTTGATCTATGTGGTCTCTCTCTTCATGCAGCCTAAAAACCTCTCCCTATAGTCTCTTAAGCTCTAACCATTGGGTGACCTATGCCCCTATGTTTTTCAAATCTCAAGATGATTGAAGCTCATCATAGGTATCCTATTGTGTTGATAGCTCACCCATGGTTCAATAGGTGTACCTGATAGCACTCTCATACACTACTCTTAACCTCATGAAAGGCTAGAACAGATTTTCATGCTACTCTTCAATCAGTGGAGGCATGTACTATGTAGCAGCAACCTCATCCAAGGGAAAAGGAGGAACCATATTTGTAGCAACCCATTGGTAGAGGTCCTATAACTCTCTCATGGATCCTACAAGATGGAAATCATAAGGATAATAAATACTCATCATCATGGTATATATATAGAAAAAAATGAGAACATGAACATAATCATAAAATCATAATGAAAAAGGTAGATAATAATGTGTTGTCACCTAGATCTCTAGCCTGCTATGTAAATATAGCTTCCTCCTATGTAGGAGGTTGTATAGTCATAAAATTGTACCCCTCACAATTTCACATCCATTTTTACATCCACTTTAGTGTCCACTCCCTTAGCATCTTGAGTAAGCTCATTTTAGCCCTTGCATCAACCTTTTTCCCTTCTCAGGATTCTCCAACACCCCTTTTTAATAGCTACCTTTGCGTATTAGCTTTACATCAAACCTTGGGCTTTTCCCATTCTCGTCATTTTGTAGCATGATGTGTTAAGACACTAGCGTGTCACACAGATTTCCATGCACCACACTAGCATCATGCAATGTTTCAATGCTCAAAAAACTGTTTCCAAGCATGCTTGCCACTTTTTCCCACCTTTTGTCAAGGGTAATGACCTGAGATGCCCTATAATGTCTGGAGAAGCTTCTTTTCCCTCCTTAAAAGTAGTATTTTCAATCCATTTGGTCTTCTAATTTATTCTAACTTCTTCTAGCTCCATTCTTTTTTTTCTAGCTTCTCTCTCGCTTTGGCTTCAACCTTCTACTATCTAAATATTTCTTGCATATAGCTTTCCATAATAGCTTCAAGCACTTCCAAGCTCTCTTAGCTTCACTCTTAAAGTTTCATCTCCCTTACATCATGCTTGTGAGCATTTTGGGATTCCATATCCCCTTTCTACTACATTTATTCTTCGTGACACGGGTTCTCCTCCTCGAGCAGTGATTGCTTTTATCACTTACACTTAGTGGTGCAGGTTCTACTCCTAAGCAGGTTTTGCTTTCACCATGCAATTTTTCCGCTTTGGTTCTCTTCTCTCTCATTCTATCTAGTTGTTCATGGAGGTGGGAACACCAAAATAGGGGTTTGATTGAGGAAAACCCCTATACAGCCCCTACATTCTCTCTAGATATTACACATGTAGGTTTTGAAGACATTCACTTGTTGGAGGATTCATCACTTACGTGGTTGTAATCATTTCCTTTCTTTTTCTTATCTTTATTAGTTCTATTTCATTTTATTGTAGTTCCATTGCATTCTATTGCTTTATCACATTTTTTAAGTTCTCAACAATAAAAGTAGAAGTAGTCATTTTGTTGTTTCTTGTGATAAACTCATTCTCTAGTCCGTACAAAACACCAGGGCACCTCTAGGACAGTAGCACACCACTCTGTCATTCATATTCTATGCTTCCATCCTTTGACTGAGAGCTTGATAGTTTGTATAGAAAACATTTGTGACCCACTCTTTTGGATTTTGAAACTTTCACATTGTTCCTTGAGATAGTTTAGGGTAGTTTTCCCCGAGTCTTTTTGAATGAAGAGAACTCATGAGTATAAAATCCCCCTCTTCTACATTTTGGTGAACCTGACCTAAAGAGAAAATCTTTTGAAAAAATAGGAATTTATTTACCCCTACTTGGCGGGGTCATAACTTTTGACTCAATGCTCAGAATTCAAAACCGTTTGTATTGGTGGAAAGGTCTCCTAGAGAACTAGTTCAATCCCTAAAATACAAGTGCCTTCAATAATCAAATTTAAGGAACTGACACAAGTTCCAACCTAAAATTTCACTTCGAAGACCTCCAAAAATGTGAATTACTAGAACATAGAAAATATAGAAGAAATCGTAATGAATTTAATATCTTTTTTTATTAGTTTAGTTTCTAGTTTTTTTCAAAATGTTAATGATATTCCATTTCATGCATGTGATGGTGACTTGGCTTTACCCATATCACTTGGTATCTTTGATCCTTCTCACAAATGTCCTCTTGCTTCAAAGGATATTTTTTCACAAGAAGATGAAATCATTGATACCTTTCTTAATGTTACTTTACCTTCTCTTCATTCCAATGCAATCTCTTCTAGAGATGATGCATCTATGAATGATCAATCTAATCTTCATTCCAATGCACTCTCTTCTATAGATGATGCATTCATGAATGATGAATCTCATCTTTGTTCCAATTCACTCTCTTCTAGAGATGTTACATTAGCTAATGATGAACCTCCTTCCACATTTGATCCTCACTAGATCGATGTTGAGAATGTTTCGAATAATTATTCCACATTTGATCCTATTTGGATTGATGTTGAGAATATGTCTTCGAATAATCATTCTACTAGTTGTGACAAGTCTGTGAATATAATATTTGTCTCTGATGTCCCTCAAAGGCCTAAGAGACTAGTCATTTACATAACTCCAACTAGTCCATCTCCTAAAAGGATTTTTTCTATTGATGGTCTTCCATTTGATAGTATCCATCCTAATCTCTCTAAGGCTCCCTCTTATAGAGTGGTAGCCCATACTTATGAGAATGGAATGAATAAACAACCAAGTCTTCATTCAACACCTAAACCTACAACTAAAGCACCTAGTGATTATGATCTTGTCGAGCAACTTCAAGTTACTTTGGCTAAAATATCACTATGGGACTTGCTTCAGTCTGCTTTGATTTACCAAGGTATGCTTCAAGAAGCCTTGTGAAAGATCATATTGCCTTCTTCCACTAGCCCAGTAGATGATGATGTGTTGATAGCTCATATTCATGTAGTTCTCCAAATATTACATTCTATCCAAAGGAACTCCTACCTTATGAAGTACAAAAGCAAGTAGACCCTTTAATGATCATAGTTAATATTAATAAAATTGGTATTAGATGTACTCTCATTTACACTGGTTCAACACTTAATGTATGTAGTATTGACCTATTGCCTAAGATTAATATTGTTTCAACTTATCTTAATGCTTCTTCTGTTGTTATTCATGGGTTTGATAATGTTGGGCGACAAGCTCTAGATACAATAGTATTACCTTTGTAGCTTTGACCCATTACTGTATCCACCCTTGTATATGTTATGCAAAACAAGTTACCTTATAACCTTCTTCTTATTAGACCATGGATTCACACTATGGGTGAAGTCTCGTCTACCTTGCATAAATCCATTAATTTATTTGCTAAAAATAAGGTAGTCATAGTCAAGGCTGACCTTGATGCTATGCACTTATGTGAGATAGCAACTACCATTCAAGCTTTAGTTGTGCCTACTATTATTCCTTCTATGTCTTCCAATGTGTTGATGTTTACTCCTGTAGTGCCTAATACAAAGGATACTCTCAAGATAGATGTCCCTGAAGAAGATCCTTCTAAAGTGAAATACTAATTCTACTTCTTCTCAAGAGAATGCATGTCTTGGTGATGATTGGGGTTCCTTAGAATTTACAGACTCCTTCAATGGGGAATATAAAGTTGACCTGATCCACTTAGACCTTCTGATAACATCATCCACACCTATCGTAGAAGATTATTACTCTTTTGTATCACAGGATAAGGTGAATGCAAATTGTTAATGTTCTTAGTGTTGATTCTCCTTCTAAGGAACATGATTGTTCTTATGCTAAAGAGGATAATGTTGACATTAAAGAGGATGAAGGAGATCCCATAGAGGAGTGTGGTCCCCATTGTTTAGACAATGCTCTTTTTGAGGATCATCCTTCTTTTCAAGACCTACGAACATGTTATGGCGCTATCTTTGAGCTTGTCTCTAAGCATGGCTATAAGCGTAAAGGTTGTGGGCATAATGAAAAAGGCATTCAGGTCCCTATAGAATTCACAACTCATAAGAATAATTTGGGACTTGGTTGCTTGAAGGAACGATCTAAATGAAGGCTATGGTTGAGTGACATGAATTATTCTCAACCTTGTTTTGTTGAAAAGACTTTTTTGCCTTTGTCTTCAATCTTCGTGCCTTCTACTTCTTGTGAGAAGTCAAACCTTTCTCCACAAGAGAAAGGTTTTCTTCCTGCTCCTCATTCTTTATCTAAGAAAGAGTCTATTTTTTATGGCTTCTCTTGAAGCCTACTTGATCACTCTTCCTTATCCTACATACATGAAATTTCATAAGCATAATAAAGACAAACATTTATTTTGTGCATACCATCAAGTGCTTGGCCCTTCCACAAGTGAATGTAAAGCCTTGAAGGATAAAATACAACTTCTTGATTTAGGTTCCATCAAACTCTTGTTTGATTGATGCACCTTCCTCTTCTTTGCATGACAATTTATATTGAGGTTCACCTCTATCCTACGTGTTCTAAGTATCTTGCATGGTTCTCCTCCCTTGTGTGCTAGGGTAGTGATAACTTGTTTTGGAGATGTGTGTCCTTCTTTGGGACCCCCTCTTCTCTCTATATCTTTCAATTAAAGTGTCACGTGAGTGGACCTTCTTTCTCTTGAAGGGTTCTCGAGGGACCCCCTTTGAAATTTTTTCACTTGAGTAAAATCATTTGTGTCTAACTTGGGGCCAGCCTAACTAGACCTTTCTTTTCAAACAGTGTGTCCCTTTAGTGGACCTCTTCTTCATGATGTGTTCCTGAGGGACCCATTTGAAAGTTTTCCAAATTGTTGATGGTCTACATGATTATCTGCTTACTTTCCTGCATGGTCACTTTCAATTTGTAGGTGTGCCTATGAAGATGCTTTGTAACTTTGTGAAGTCCCCTTCCTTTGGTTTCCTCCATGTAAGAGATCTTGGGGGTTACCTCCATGCAGGTCCACAGATCTTTAGGGAACTTCCTTTTAGCTTCCTCCATGTGAGAGATCTTCGGGGTGGCTCCCCTGCGGGTTTGTAGGGAACTTTCTTTGGGTTTCCTCTATGTGAGAGATCTTGGGGGTTGCCTCCTTAAAGGTTTGTAGGCTTGTAAGACACTTTTCTCAGCTTCCTTCATGTGAGAGATTTTGGGGGTTTCCTCCTTGCAGGTATGTGGACCTGTAAGATGCTTTTATAAGTTTCCTTCATGTGAGAGATCTTGGAGGACAACTTCCTTGTAGGTCTATGAGCTTGTAAGACACTTACATTCTTAAATTCTCTCTTCTCTTCTCGATTGTATATACCAAATTGAAGATATGCATCTTCTTCATCTTATAATTCTTCTATGTATTATTTCCTAATTTGGGGACAATGCATAGTACTGATACAACCTTCTACATCAAGGTCTCTTTACTTTCCTAACTTGAATCCTTTAGTTTTTTATGTTCTAACATTGTTGTCTAGTGTAGGTTTTTCTTGTCTAAGCGTGCTACCACAATAGTGGTTTACAATTTCTTGGAGATCCTAATTTTTTCTGAAATCACATATTTTTGGAAAATATAATGATTTAAGCCTTGAAATTTTCCATTTAAAGGATTCTAATTGAAGAGGGTTTGATCAAATCACCTTAGACCAAGCCCCCTTGGATAGAACCCTGCTAGTTTTAAACCATACCTATAATGGAATCTCCTTTACACTTATCAAAATGCTGATAGAAAACCACTTTTGATTTACCTTTTGGGGGATCAAATGAATTCATTTAAAATTTATTTTTTTGTAAGTATTTAGTCCTTATTATAATCTTCCAAAAAGGTATAATTTTAATAAAATCTAATTTGATAATTATATTTATTTTTTATTTCTTGTGAATGTAGATTTTTCACCAAAAATCAAGATCTTTGTTCTGCATGTGGAAAAATAGTAGATTACCAAAAAAAATTGAAAAATATGAGTGCTCTAGATATTGAAGTTCTTAATTCAACAAAAAAAGAAAAATTTAATTTCGATACATACAAAAAGAGTTATGTGTTATACGGTCGTGATATGTCTGAATTATAATTGGTTTGACTTAGAAACTTAACTAAAGAAAATATATTCAATAAAAAACTATCTAACCAAGTGGAAGAACTAGATATCAAAGTTACAAATCTAAATTTGAAAGAACTATAATTTTATCCTTCATGGAAAAAAATTTATGCATTATACGGTGAGCATCATTTTTTAAAAATGTTGTTTTATGAAAAAACTAGTTTTTGAGGGAGATGGAAAAAGAAGTGCAATTTGATTCCAAAAATTTTGAAAAAAATATATTTAGAATCTATAGACAAAATGTCATGAAACTCTAATTTTCATCATCTTCAAATTTCTCATGGTTTAGCCACTATAGGACCCCAAAAGTGAATATTTAATTAAAAAAAATATATTTCAGTGTCCAATTTGGCTAAAAATTGTAAACCATTATTGTGGGATCACCCCTAACACAATGGTTTTGTAGGCCCTTAGCTTGGGGGCATGCTTCCATGGTTTGAAGAGTTCCTTGCTTCCTCTATAGTATCCTTTTGGCATATGATTTTATTTATATTTAGTATATTTCCATTAGTGTGGATATTAATGTAGATTCATATGCCTGCTAAAGTGGGGGAAAAATGTATAGTCATAAAATTGCATCTTGAGTAGGCTAATTTTAGCCCTTGCTTTAGTGTCCATCACTTAGCATATTTAGTAGGCTAATTTTAGCCCTTGCATTAGCCTTTTTCCCTTCTCAAGATGCTCCAACACCCCTTTTCAATAGCTAACCTTACGTATCAACTTTACATTGAACTTTGGGATTTTCCCATCCCATCATTTTTTAGCATGATGTGTTCGGACACTAGTGTGTCACATGGACGTCTATGTGCCGCACTAGCATTCTGCAACATTTAAATGCTCAAACAACCTTCTCTGAGCATTCTTGTCACTTTTCCTTACCTTTTGTCAGTGGTAACGGCTTGGGACACCTTGTAATGGCTAGAGAAGCTTCTTTTCCCTCTTTAAAAGTAGTATTTTCAATCCATTTGGTCTTCTAAGTTTTTCTAAGTTCTTCTAGATCCATTCTTCTACTTCTAGCTTCTCTCTTGATTTGTCTTCAACCTTCTACTATCCAAATCTTGTTGGCACATAGCTTTCCATAGAAAATTCAAGCACTTCCAAGCTCTCTTAGCTTCACTCTTGTAGCTCCATCTCCCTTACTTCATGCTTGTGAGAATCTTGGGATTCCATGTCCCATTTGTACTACATTTCTACTTCATGATATGGGTTCTCCTCCTCGAGCGGGGATTGCTTTTATACCTTACACTTGGTGGTGCAATTTCTTCTCCTAAGTGGTTTTTCCTTTAACTACAAGATTCCTACGAACCTTTGGGACACTAGCTCATCATGTTGTCATCTGTATTTTGCATTGTCGTCCTTTGACTGAGAGCTTGATAGTTTGTCTAGAAAACCTTTGTGACCTACTCTTTCATATTTTGAAACTTTTGTGTTGTTCCTTGAGGTAGTTGAGGGTAGTTCTCCCCATGAGGCTCTTTGAATGAAGAGAACTCGTGACTAGTGAATCCCCCTCTGCTACAAAGGTATTGAAGATCCATGGCCCTCCCAATGCTCATAAGTGCTAGTGCGTGCTAAAGTTGTTGACTCTAATCTGGTAACCCATTTAGGAACTAAATCTCTCCACTTGGGGGAAACTAGATCCTCACCTATTGCATCATTGTCATCACTCATCAATTGGCTCTCCACCTTCTCATCCTCCTCCCCTTCCTCATCGCCATCCTCATAATATAATTCCTCCTCCTTTTTGTAATCCTCTACCTCATCTGCAAATAAGTCTATAGCCTTGATATCATTACTTATCTTTTCCTCATCACCACTATGATTTGGAAGAGGTCATGCATAGCCTATAGGCAGATCCATGTGAAAAACTAGAGCTGGTCGTGCTGTGGTCCACCACTCCTCGTATAGATCTATAGCACCCACATCATCAACATTGGATACTGGGGGCATGTCGAGATCCTCATTATTTGAATCACTTTAGACAAAAAATCCTCAATTATGAGTCATCTCCTATCTCCAATTCTAAAGGGAACTTCACACTAATCATCTATAGAAAGGTTGTGGTACTAGTGGAACCTATATGTATCCAAAATACCTCATGTCATGATCATAGTAGAAAGGTTTTACTATGTAGTCATGCCTCCCCAATAAAAAATGATCCCTCTACATCCCAGTCAATTGGCGTGTCTCATCTAGCCACTAATGAATCAATAGGTAAGGTCTCCATAGGATCTCCTCCTAATCAAGATAGTCGAGATTGACTCTCTAGTATAATAAATTCCCATATTGCATGCTCATCTAAGTGGATAGCTAAAGAAGTGTGGGTAACCCATAGCACCAATAGTAGGAAATATTGTTGGTCTAGTATATGTGATATGCTTTAGGCACCAAAATTGTAATAGTATACAATATACCATTACTATCCAATTCCTAATAGGAAAATCACCCCAAGTCATAATAGAGATGTGCTAGCATACTATGATCCCAAGTGTAGATAGTCCTATGATGCTCCATCTCTTGAATAATGTGTACTAGTCCTCCATTCAGGTGTGCTCCCTAACCATCTTGGACTAGTACTAGTCTTGTAGTCATAATCATAATCCACCTAAGGAGTGGTGATTGTGCATGAAGTAGCCACCTCAACTCAATACATGGATCCACAATCCTCTCCTGAATTGGACCTCCAAGGAAATATTGGATTTCTTCCCTCATCTCCCAATAAGATTGATCCTTTGCAAAGTGTATAGTCTCACCTCAGATAGGAAGCTAAAGAATGTGATGCACATCCTCTAGAGTAATGGTCATCTCATTAGTGGGTAGATGAAAAGTACAATTATCTATATCCCATATCTCTACTAATTCCATAAGCATGAAATCATGGTATCTCATAGGGGAATTGAGATAGGCCCAATATATGTCTGACTCTTGTAATGTATCTACATCCTCCTCTGATAGCTTTGTAATGAGCTCTCATGGGTGACAACACAACTTGCCACCTAGAAACTGTCTAGATCAAGGAGGAACCTAATAAAAAAAAAAAATCACCTATAAGCATCTTAAAAAATCCTAAATCTATACATGGAAAATCAACAATTGTGCTAAGGTTGCTCTAGGATACTTTTTTGGGGGTCCTAGACACTTTATTCAATTTTTGGGACAATTTACAACAAAGTGGGACACTTTGCAAAGAAGTGGGACACTGGGAAAAAGTGGGACACTTTGCAAAAATGTTGGACACTTTGTAAAAGAGTGGGGCAATTTGGGAAAAAAGGGACACTTTACGAACTTTTCTTCCAGGGTCCTAAATCTATCTAGGAATATGTACAAACATAAGATAAATGCATAACAATGAAGAAAAGGTAGAGAAGAATACACTCACCGTATGCTACAGCTTGCCCCATGCTACCTCGTCACATAGGATCTCAAGTCTTAGAGGCACATAAGGTCGTATGCTTGGTATCATCACTCACTCTCCACCAAAGTCAAAATGGAAAAAGGTAAAAGAAAAAATGATCACAAATTACCTAACTATTTGTTCTTATATATTCAATTAGGTTATTTACATGTTAAGGTAAAAAATGTTTTTTCATTGAAATTAGCATATTGGGGGCTAGAGAACTTCATTTTGGGCACCATTTGTTGCATTATATTCTTAATTCCACTCCTAGTCTCATCAAATGTATATCACTATGTGGTATGGTACATGGAAATACCCTATGATATGACTTGCATGATTTGATGTGGTGAGATTGCTACGTTGATTCCACCTCCATAAAGCAAGAGGAATTAAGGGAGGGCATACATCTACCCTTAAATTTTATTTCTTGAAGAAGTTAGATAATGGTATTTTTGAATGATTAATGAATTCATTTTGTAGGATGTGGTTCCTAACATTGTGGTTTTGTAGATAACTACAATGGGGGTTAATTCTCACATGTTTGCAAATGAATCCATATGAGTATTCTTTTATGAGATAAAGTCTACTTTTTGAAGAAATTTAGCTTGCATATGCATGTAGTGTCATATGGGCACTAAAGTGGGGGCTAAATGCAGTGTCAAAAATTATACTCCCTTCTTGGAGATAGTATAATTTGACACTTAGTTTGAACCCGTTTTAGTACCCTTTCACTCATGTCCCTTAAATCATCATTAATAGGCCCCTAAAACCCTTTATTATGTATCCCAAGGCTTACTTCAACAAAAATTCTAACAAATTCAATAAATACATTTAATATTTCAAGCCCCCAACATTTTTTCACCTCTAAAATCTAGGGCGGGACCCATATGCCACCTTGGGCATATAGGTCCCCCTAGGTGGGACCCATACACCACCTTGGGCATATAGGTCCCCTAGGTGGGATCCATATGCCACCTTGGGTATATGAGTTTCATTTGGGGTCTTTTTAGTGTTTGAGTGGGAAATCAAGGTTTTTAATTCAAATTTTGTAAATTTTGATGTTTGGGATCTAACGAAGTTTGAAAGACATATGAAGAAAGTGCAAAAATAGAAGAAAAAATTCATATCTTGATTTTTTTTAAAGAGTGGGACTCATGATTAACTAGGTGCGTTAGTCCTAGTATATATTTTCTTCTACCTTTTAGTAGATCCCAACAATCAATATAATAATTCCACATTCAGCCTCGAAAACCATAGAGTGGGACTAAATTTCCCTACCTAGAATATGAGTCTCAACAAAATCAAAGACAACAATCTCTATGGTTTATATACCTTTTCTTAGCCTCTCGGGTATGTGTAGGATCATGATGGGCCAAAAAGTGGCAATATGATGGGTATGTGGCTGATCACTTCTTTTTTACCCAAAATTGATGAAACGAAAAGGGTTTTTAAAGGAGATTCTCAAATTTCCACCAATATCAATTATTCTTTACTTTGAATTTAATAAGTAATTATTATTCATTTTCTATTCAAATTACGACTAAATTCCTGATCGATAGACTGATTGAAAAACATCTATATCTTTCAAACAGTATCACATTTTTTGAATCCAAAACATGTGTCACATTCTATGCTTCGCATAATATAGGATTAAAAAAAGAAAATTTGAATTTCATGAAGTTTTGACCAAGTCACAGTGGTCAGACATACGAGTATTTTTATAATTTGTTTAAGTTGTAATAAAAAATTCATAAATAATTATTTACTTGGAAAAAAATTACAAAAAAATATGCATCACATCGGGACATGAGTCCTCTACTTATATCTAAAATATTATAAAAAAATATTATCATTTTATTGTGGTTAGGTGGTCAGACAGACACCTACTTCTTATTTTTTCCCTAAAATTTAAGTACTACCACACTAAAATTTTAAATTTTCACCAAATAGATTTCTTTTTTTTTTTAAACAAACCTAGTAGTTTAGAAACTACATTAAATTTTATACATATTCTATTCTTACATATTTTTGAAATAATATAGATAACTTATTCAAATTTTTAAGTCAAGTTACCTAACTCTAATTTTTCTAATTTTTTTGCCACTTAAGGGCCTATTTTTTCCATGATGATCCTGCACATACCCTCTCCACTCCTCCAAGTACTTTTTTGTTTCATTCTATTTGTCAATCTAATTTCATGCTTTCAAGTTTCTAGGGTTTGTGCATAAATGTTTGCATTTATCATTCTAATCTTCATTTAATGGTGAACCCTCGTCTAATTACACTAGGAACCCTCTAACCATCCCTCAATTGAGTCACTTGGTTGATGGATCTAGGTTTCCTAATGAACTAAAGTTTGAAATAGGTCTAGTTCCATCTCCCAAAAGGTGGAGCATACCTATTTCCCTTGTGTTCAAGAGTGAAGGAGAGAGTGGAGGAAAGTAGGGAGATTGAGAGAAGTAGGTAGGGAGAGGGAGAGGTAGATAGATATAGAATTATGTAGGGAAGGAGAGATATAGAGGGAGAAGTAGAGAGAGAATGTTGAGATAGAGTAGAGATGGCAAGAAAGGGTGAGAGAGAGAGATGGGGGAGGGAGAGAGAGTAAGAGAGAGAGAGAGAGAGAGAGAGAGAGAGAGAGAGAGAGAGAGAGAGAGGGAAGGAGGGAGGTTTTGGAAGTTGTTATCATTGATGTTAACACTTATATTTGAGTTTTTTTCATTGATGTCAACACCAACGGTTGTCATTGATGGAGATTTCTAGTAGTTGTCAACATTGATTGTTAGTTGTAATATGTTGTTAGTCCTTGGCATATTCAGTTTGGGATAACATTGGTTGGATTTCATGCCTTATAAAAGAAGAGAAGAGTTGAAGAAGTTCATAGTTAAATTTCATTCCTTATAAAAAAATAGTTGAAGAATTTCATTGTTAGATGTCATGCCTTATGAAAGAAGAGAAAATTTGAAGAAGTTAATGGTTGGTTGACATGCCCTATCAAAGAATTATTATTTTTAATGTTCATCTAATACATTATTACTGACAAAGAGTTATTTTCATGATAATATAATAAGATGAGGATTAGAATCATGACTAATGTTGCAAATATGACCTACAGTTTGACTCATAATCTCTCCTAATGTTCTTGATAATATATGTGTTGCTAAAAGGAAGTTTTGGTCTCTACAAGTTGCAAAAAAAAATTGTTTCAAGAAGTTGTTTTAACATATGCTTGGGAGAATGCTTCACATTCCTCTACTATTGCAATTTTGGTCTCACAGTTTTGTATTCAATGCTAGTGCTCTATGTACATTGTACTCCTATCTTTTCACTTCACGTGTGTTGTTGAGGAGATTCTTACAAATTGCATAATGTTGATAGTGTTGCTAGTTCTTTGGACCAGGTCTATGAAATTATCCACATTTCTTTTCATTGATGTCTCTACTCTTGCAACTTGGTGAATGTGCTCATAATGTTTGTGCAATGTCTCAATTCCATTCTCATATACTGAAGTAGTCTGTAAACTTTTATACAAATATTACACCATCCAGTTATGTATTATGTGTTTCCTAAACAATATTTTTGTACTTTTTTAGTGTATGATTGCTATTGATGGCTTGACAATATTAAATAAGTGCATGGAAGCGGTTTTGGATGTTCATGGAGCACCCCTATGTGATTTGCATGTTTCTAGTTGGCCTCTTTAGTGCTTGGGGGCCTATGCCAGAAATGGAATATGTTTCATGATAGATTTGGATCCCGACCTATCCCATTTAGGACCACATTAAGTAAACTAAATTGGAATACTAGTTATGGGTCAATTGGTTATGTGCTTCAATGTCTCATCCACACATTTCTTTCAGGACAACTTAGGTTTTTTTGCATCAGCATGTAAATAATCTTGGATCACTTTGAAAGAAGTTTTAATATTTTTTTTCATCCCTATCATCGAGATAGGACCACATCATGCTTTGGTGTCCAACCAACTGAATGCATTGTTTATTCCATTCCTGACTAACCTAATTGAAGAATTAAAGTGTTTTGGTGGATTTAAATGTAAGACCATTTTGAATGCAACAAGGATGAATAAGTGTATAAGTGCAGAAAAGTGTGTGAGCAAGCTATATTGAATATTTAGTAGAGACAGTGCTAATTTTTGTGAAAGGAAAGATAAATTATGTTTGAATTCCTTAGTCAATACATAGTTGTGTTGGAAATATTTGTAATTCTCTTATATATTTTTTGTATCCTTCTCTAAGATAGTGAATCTCATTATATTATCTATATCTTGCTCCAAGAGTTGGTTGGTACTTCAGTGTTGTGAGTCTTTTTGTATATTTCTCTAAGGAAGTGAGCCTTCTTGCAAGCCTTTTGGCGGTGAGCCTTATATTGTGAGTTAACTCTCATCGTGGTTTTTCCCTCATTATATTTTCCACATAAATCTATTGTCTCCTTGTACATTTTTGTGTTCTCTATCTCTTTCTTTGTGTTGTTGATATGATTAATGTTATATCTTCCATTGGTGAATTTTTTAAAAGGTGTTAAAGATTAAAATTTCTATATTTGTATATTCTATTGGTCTACTTAAAGTTCTATCTTTATCTTCTGAAGGAGTTTGAGTTGTCCCAAAAGTTTAATGTTCCAGAAGTGGTTAAGTTTTTTGTAGACTGATTCACCCACCTCTTAGTCTTCACAAGTGTTGGACAATTGGTATCAAAGCCAAGTTCCTCTATAGAAGTTTAACAAATTTAGGTAAATATTTGGATGACATATTATGGTTCATACAAGGGTCTTAGGCTTAATGGGAAAAATTGATCCTACTCAAAATTGAGAATGGAAGGAAACCTAAAATCTCTAGGCTTTGGTGTTTGGAAATTAGTCAAAAGTTTTTATACTGCTCCTACCACTCCCATTACTGATCCAACAAAAAATAGATTATATGAATGTAATACTAAAGCCAAGAATGGTATTTTGTGTGGATTGGTAAATTTAGAATTGTTAAAGGTGATGAATTTTAGTTATGCCAAAGATTTTTGGGAAAAAATTACTAGCATCTATGAAGGAGACAATAGATTAAAGAAAGCCAAGATGTAGATATTTAAGAGTAAATTTTTGACTCTAAGGATGATTGAAGATGAAGAAATTGCAAGTTGCATGCTCTAAGTACAAGAAGTTGTCTTTGGAATCTTTTTTCTTGGTGGAGAAGTAAAATGAAGTGAAATTATGAAGAAGGTTTAGAGATATCTTCCAAAATATTATAGTCACAAAGTATGTGCCATTGAAGAATCTAAAGATTCATATTAGTATTTAGTTGATGAAATTTTTTGTTCACTTACTACCTTCAAGATGAGAGTTTGGTCAAGATGTACCAAAGAAGGAATTTTCTTTTAAAGCTAACAAAAAGGTTGAAGAAGAAGATGTTGATCAAAATGATGATTTTAATCAAGTTGAAGCAAAATTTATGATAAGGTTGAAGAAAGGCGCTGACAAGTACAAAGGTAAGTTACCTTCAAATATTTCAATTGTGGAAGGATGGGTCATTTTTCTTCTAAATTTCCTTATAAAGAATTAGATGATCACAATAAAAGAGAAAAGGTTGAAAAGGGTCTTTATTCCAAAGAAAACAATGGTTCCTCTAAAGATGAGGAGAATGATTCAAATGATGAAATTTATTCTCTTTATGGATTTCAATACTTGTGATAGAAAGTATAATGTTGAGATATGTAAGGAATCTAATTCCTTGAGTGATGGAGACATGTTTTCTTCTGATCCAGATTTGAAATCAAGGGGACAAAATTAGAAATATGAAATCTTTTTTGCAATGTCAAAAGAAGAGATTGAAAAACTGAAAATCCAAGAAAAAAAGATAAGGTATGTGACTTCAAATTAAAAGAAGCAGAAGGTGTGATGTCAAGCTCAGTGAAAAATTTACTGAATGTTTAAAGCTTGAGGAGGAAATTTTCACTCTAAGGAATGTTTTGAAAAGAGAAAAGGAAAAAATTATCAATGGAGAGAAGTCTAGCCCTGATAACTCCAAATCAAATGAATAGATTGAAACAAAAGAATAAATATTTTGCACTAAATATTCTAAGAAGAGTGACTCCAAAGAAGAAAAATTTATTCAATATTTCAAGAAAGAAGGTAGATCCAATAGTGACCACAAGAAAAAGGGATCTAGAAGTCCTCTATCAACAAAAAGTATGCTCCTAAGAGGTTCAATCAATCATTTCAAGGTTACTATTTTTCTTACAATATTTTTGGGCATAAGGTTGTTAATTGTATAGTTAGGAAAAGTAGTAATAATAACATGGGTAGAAGATCATTTATGCCTCAAATAAATAATACTCTTATTTCATGGATATTGCTATGCTTGCAAAAACTATGGTCAAAAGGTAGATGTGTGTAGATCTAAGGTAAAGAGGAGCAACTTTATTCTAGAGAACAACATTGTGTGCTACAAATGCAATAAGATGAGACACAAGGAAAAACATTGTTGGAGTGGTTTTGTGAAGCCACCTATTCATAATATAAAAAAGGGATGAGACACTCTATCAACAAAATGGAAAGATGTTGAAATCCTCAACATGCAAGAACCCTAAGATAGTGCATTATATCAAGGGGAGGCTTCACTTGTAGAACCCTTTAGCCCATAAAAAAGAAAATTTGTTGAAATCCTCAACATGCAAGAAATTTCGGATAAAAAAAATTGGTGTATAGATGTTATGTAAATAAATGTACCTTTATTGAAGTTTTTGGTAGAAGTAAAAGATGTGTAGAGATTGGTACACCTGTCCTAATTGATACCATTTTTTTTTTGTGTACTACACATAAAGAAAAGTTCCAGAAAGATAAGTTTATGTTGTTTTCTAAGGCATTCACAATACTTTCTACTAGGTGAAATCAAGAATTTTTGGTCTACAACCCTCCATAGAATAGGTTTTAGTCTTATGATTCAGAAGTTAATTTGATCAAAGTGTGAAGGTACCATTTCCAAGATTTCAATTATCTTTACCATTTGAAATTAAATAAAATAGTGACATAGGTTTGAACTAGCATGGAGAAGAAATGTTGAAGGCTCATTGGAATGCTCTATATTATTTTGATAGCAGTTTTTATCCATAAAAATCTGTCGGCATGTCCAATGCATGATATCTTATTGATGCAGGAGCATCTAGTGGTGTAAGGGCAATCTTGCATCACCCAAAAATAGTTAAATTTCAAGTTTATCATTTTTCAGATGTTTTTACATTTTTGGATACGCTTTTTGTCATGATGAAATTCCCAATTTACAGTTTTTATTTTCTATTCCTGGGTTGAAAGATATTGCAGTTTTAGTTTCCCAGATTTGCACCTGAAAATATTTCAAGTTGGATTTGAGGCACTTAGAGCTTCCGGAATGGCCCCAAAACTTGCTGAAATTGGTGTAGAAAATTTTGAGCGCATTCTTGACTTTGATACCTTTCCAACGGTTCAAACGGTTCGCAAATCAAAGACCTAGATCAAAAGTTATGGCCCCGGGAAGTTGTCACACTTTCTAGAAGAAAAAATTGCAAATGTTCTTTTGAAATTTGAACTTCAAGTTGTAATTTTCGGCGCCAAACCACCTAAACTAAAATTTTAATGTTGTTTTGGCTCCAAACTAAAGAGGAGCTCTATTTATGGGCTGGTTTCTAATATTTTTGGGTAACTTTTTGGGGACAAGCTCGCATATTGCGAAATGGTGATTCTGTAGCTTTTTGTAACTTGCATGTGTTGTAGAATTTGGGGATTTGAGATCCTCTGCATGTAAGAAGCTCCATTTTCTAAATAATAAAATCATTCTCTTATTTTGTGGGTTATTTTCTAAGTCTCGGGCAGCGCCCTCATTAAGTGGTATCAGAGCGGGTTTTCTTGAGCGTGTGGACAGATCACCGATCGTGAGGCAGTTCGCACCAGGACCATGGTTGTGGGCAGAGGTCAAGAAAGATTCCTCCAAGAGTGATGCCTAGTAGGTGTGGTGGTGCCAGAGGTGGTCAAGATGGCAGAGATGCTGGTGGAAGAGATGTACTGGCAGCCCTACAGAGACAGATTGATGCGTTACAAGAGCAATTGAGAAGAGGGTTAAACCCGAGGGAAGAAAGTGAGGATGAAGGAGAGGAAGAAGGTTTAGATGTAGAAGAGGAAGAAGCAACAATTGATCAAGACCAAATGTAGCTAATAAGGGCCATTTCAAAGATCAGGAAAAGACCCAGAGCAGAAGTCCCCAATTATTCTAGAAGTCTAAACCCAGAAGAGTTGATCGACTGGATCAATGAGCTAGAAGAATATTTTGTGTATGAGGAAATAGAGGACCCAGATTGGGTTAAGTTTGTGAAAATGAAGTTGAAGGGCCATGCCAGTATTTGGTGGAAAGAGGTCCAGTTGGAAAGAAATCGAAGAGGAAAAGTCAAGATCACCAGATGGGATCGCATGGTAGAGAAAATGAAAAAGAAATTCATACCAGTGGACTACGAGTTAGATCTATTGAAGAAATTGCAAGGGTTAAAGCAAGGAAGCAGATATGTGAAAGAATATACTGAAGATTTTCATAAGATAATCATTAGAATGAGTCACACAGAGGCCAATAAGGCGAAGGTAGCCCGATATCTTAATGGGTTACAACCGAGCATTCAGGAGGAGTTAAGCCTAGTCAAAATGACCACCATTGAGGATGTGTATTAGTTTTCTCTAAAGGTGGAAGAGAAGTTGAACACAAGATTTGATGGCAAGCAAAAAGGATGAGGAGGTCAAAGCGGAAGGGGCAATGGTAGACCTTCAGGAAACCGAAATGATGATGAAAATAAAAGTGAAGATGTGGGTACCAACCGAAGCCAAAAGAATGACAACTTCTACCACCCTCATGGTCAAAACAGTGGTGATAAAAGAGGTAGAGGATGAGGGAGATATGGACAAGGATTTCGAAGAGGTGGTTTTAGAGGAATGTGTTTCCAGTGTGGTGAAGAAGGGCATCGAGCCTATGAATGTCCACAACACCAAGGAAGGGTAGACAAAAGGCTAGAAGGTCATGGAAGGGTTGTGCATGTAGATGAGGAGGCCCAATCTGAGAATTCAGATGATACTGAAAGGGGAGAAACCCTAGTGATTAGGAGAGCCCTAGTGACTAAAGAAAAGGAACCAAAACAGAGGAAGAATTTGTTTCGCACAAGGTGCAAGTGTGAAGGAAAATGTTGTGATGTCATTATTGACAGTGGGAGCACTGATAATCTGGTGTCAGAGGAGATGGTCACAAAGTTGAAGCTGAAGAGGGAAAAGCACCCACATCCATATCAGATTTCCTAGTTGTAGAAAGACCACAAAGTTTTGGTCAATGAGCAGTGCCTAGTAAAGTTCAAGATGGGGAGCTACCATGATGAGGTACTCTGTGATATCATCCCCATGAATGCATGTCACATGTTGTTGGGGAGGTCATGGCAGTTCGATAGGTGAGCTATACATGATGGCCATGTAAATACTTATTCCGTGATAAAGGATGGGGTTTGTCACAAGTTGAAACCCCTGAAGGAGACCGAGGAAAAGGTATGTAGTAGTGTTAGAATTTGTTATGTAGATGGAAGAAAATTTTTAGAAGGTATGAAGCATGAATGTGTGTGTTATGCATTGATTCCTAGAGTGAGTAATGAGGATAGTGAGAAGGTTCCAGAAGAAGTTTCTGGGATGTTGGATGAGTTTCAGGATATTGTTTCTAATAATGTACCTGAGGGTTTACTACCAATAAGAAAGATCAGTCATCAGATTGACTTGATTCATGGAACTAGTTTGCCAAATAAGGCAGCTCATAGAATGACTTCAGCAGAAAATGAGGAGTTGAATAGACAAGTTCAAGAGTTGTTGAGAAAGGGTTTGATACGGGAGAGTTTGAGTCCATGCACAGTACCTATAGTACTAGCACCAAAGAAGGATGGGGAGTGGAGGATGTGTACAGATTCTTGAGCCATAAACAAGATAACAATCAAGTACAGATTTCCCTTGCCAAGGATGGATGACCTAATGGACTATTTGAGTGGAGCTCAGTACTTCACAAAGATTGATCTAAAGAGTGGATATCACCAGATCCAAATTCAAGAGGGAGATGAATGAAAGACTGTCTTCAAGACCAAAAAGGGCATGTATGAGTGGTTAGTCATGCCTTTTGGGCTAACCAATGCACCGAGCACATTCATGCGGCTCATGAATGAGGTACTAAAAGAATTTCTGGGAAGTTTTGTTATTGTGTATTTAGATGATATTTTTATTTTTAGTAAGACATTGGATGAGCATCTGATGCATATTCGGAGAGCCTTTGAGAAGTTAAGAGAAGAGAAGCTATTGATTAATCTAAGGAAGTACAGTTTTGTGAAGAGGGAGTTGGTGTACTTGGGGTTTGTTGACTCAGTAGAAGGTCTCAAGATGGACCCAGAGAAGGTGAAGGCTATTCTGGAATGGCCTACACCAAGAACTGCTATTGAGGTGAGATCTTTCCACGGTTTGGCTAGTTTTTTATAGAAAGTTCATTAGAAACTTCAGTAGTAATTGTGGACCTCTAACTGAAACAATGAGAGGGGATAGAAAAGAATTCAAGTGGAGCATTGGAGTGGAAAAAAGTTTTGAACTGTTGAAGCAGAAGGTGACAGAGCAACCTATTCTAGCCCTCCCAGATTTCAACAAGGTGTTTCAGGTGGATTGTGATGCCAGTGGTTGTGCCATTGGAGCAGTATTGAGCCAAGAAGGTAAGCCCGTTGCCTATTTCAGTGAAAAGTTAAATGATGCTAAGAGAAAGTATTTTGTATATGATCAGAAGTTTTATGCAATAGTTCAAGCATTTAAGAAATGGAGACATTATTTGTTGCCAAAGGAATTTGTTCTATATACTGATCATCAGGCCTTGCAGTACCTAAATAGTCAGGGAAAATTAAATCAGAGGCATATGAAATGGGTAGAGTTTTTGCAGAGTTATACCTTTGTTTTGAAACATAGGAGTGGGAAGTCAAATAGGGTTGCAGATGCCTTAAGGGAGGCATACATTGATGAAAAGATGTAGATTGAAGTGGTTGGGTTCAATGAACTCAAGACACTGATGCAAAGATCCTAATTTTGCAAAGGCTTGGAAAGCTTGCAAGGAACCTAACGTGGACAGGACAAGGTGGTCAGATTTCATAATCTAGGATGTAGCCGTTATTTAAGGGAAGTCAATTGTGTATCCCAAGGAGTTCCATGAGGGAGAACCTGATAAAGGAGAAGCATAGTGGAGGAATGACATGAAATTTGGTCGAGATAAGACCATTGCCATTATTAGTGAGCATTATTATTGGCCTCAGCTTGTCACAGGATGTGAAGAAGTTTGACAAAGCAGGTATGCCGATCAAAGGAGGAGCCGTATCACAAGCTTATATGAGCCCTTACTATACCGAGAGGCCATGGGAGGATATAAGTATGGACTTTGTTCTTGGTTTGCCAAGGACACAACGAGGGAATGATTCAGTCTTTGTGGTGGTTGATAGGTTTTCAAAGATGGCACATTTCATTCCATGTCAGAAGATCCATGATGCAGTCCACATTGCTAACTCGTTCTTCAAATAGGTGGTGAGGCTACATGGTCTACCAAAGAGTATTGTTTCAGATCGTGACACCAAATTTGTGGGGTACTTTTGGAGGACCTTGTGGAAGAAGCTGAAGACAGAGCTGAAGTTCAGTTCTACACACCATCCACAAACAGATGGGAAAACAGAGGTTGTTAATAGGAGTCTAGGTAACCTACTGAGATGTTTGGTAGGAGATAAACCCAAGGGATGGGACTTGATCTTACCCCAGGTAGAATTCTCTTACAACAATTCTGTCAACAGAAGCACTAGTAGATCACCATTCCAGATTGTGTATGGATGTAGCCCCAGAACAACTCCAAAATTGAGGAAGATGGACCAAGAGAAGAAAATAAGTGTTGAAGCCAAAGATTTTGCAGAACACATCAAGGATATACATGAGAAGGTAAGAGAACATATTAACAAGATGAATATGCAGTGTAAGGCTAAGGCAGATCAGAAGTGGAGGTATAAGGAGTTTCAAATTGGTGATGAAGTGATGGTCCACTTGAGGAAAGAAAGGTTTCTAGTGGGAACATATAATAAATTGAAGATGAAGAAGTTCGGTCCCTGTAAAATTTTGAAGAGACATGATTCAGGGAATGCATATGAGGTAGAGTTTCCAGATGGATTCAACATTTCCCCTGTGTTCAACATTTTAGATTTGATAGAGTATCATGAAGGTGGCACAGAGGAAGTACCAATGATGGAACAATGTGGGATTCCAGCACCTACTTCAGAAAAGGAGGAGATTGAGGAAATCTTGGATAGTCACGTGGGAAGGAGTACCAGAAATAGGCAGTATGAAGAATATCTAGTGAAATGGAGAGGCAGGCCAATTGAAGATTCATCTTGGCTATCTAAGGCAGTAGTTGACCAGTTGGGTTTTCCTCAACCATCTGAGACATGATGGGGTCACTTCTCAAATTACCCTGGGTGTCTGATGCAGGAGCATCCAGTGGTGTAAGGGCAATCTTGCATCACTCAAAAATAGTTAAATTTCAATTTTATCATTTTTTAGATGTTTTTACATTTTTGGATACCCTTTTTGTCATAACGAAATTCCCAATTTACGGTTTTTATTTTATATTCCTAGGTTGAAAGATATTGCAGTTTTAGTTTCCCAGATTTGCACCTGAAAATATTTCGAGTTGGATTTGAGGAACTTAGAGCTTCCATAATGGCCCCAAAACTTGAAAAAATTGGTGTCACAAATTTTGAGCGCGTTCTTGACTTTGAGACCTTTCCAACGGTTCAAATGGTTCACAAATCGGAGCCCCAGATCAAAAGTTATGGCCTTGGGAAGTTGGCGCACTTTCTAGAAGATACAATTGCAAATGTTCTTTTGAAATTTGAACTTCAAGTTGTAATTTTCGGTGCCAAACCACTTAAACTCAAATTTTAATGTTGTTTTGGATCCAAACTAAAGAGGAGCTCTATTTATCGGTGGGTTTCTAATATTTTTGGGTAACTTTTTGGGGACAAGCTCGCATATTGCGAAAGGGTGATTCTGTAGCTTTCTGTAACTTGCATGTGTTGTAGAACTTGGGGATTTGAGATCCTTTGCATGTAAGAACCTCCATTTTTTGAATAATAAAATTGTTCTCTTATTTGTGGGTTATTTTCTAAGTCTCGGGTGGTGCCCTCATCACTTATTGTATAAGATCATTTGGTGTAATAAAAAGCTCTAATTTCAATAATAGTGTGCTACAATGTGTACTTTTTCTACAAAATAGTGGTTTGGGTACTTACACTAATTGATTCTTGAATAGATCAATTGCATAAGTTGCGATAGTTGTCGTGTTCTATGTTTGGTTGCTAGATTTCAAGCCAATCCTAAGAAATCTCATGAGAAAGCTGTGAAAATCATTTTTAGATACATGAAGGGAACTCTACATTATGGGATATGGTACAAAAAGGATCAAAAATTCTCTTTCAGTGCCTATACTGATGCTGATTGGGGAGGTTGTGTTGATGAATAGAGGAGTACAAGTGGAAGTGCATTCTTTTTGGAAGAAACATTCTTCTCATGGTTCAATAAAAAGTAGGATTCAATGTATTTGTCCATACTAGAAACATAATACATTTTTGTAGCATCTTGTTGCACTCAGATGCTTTGGATGAAGTAGACCTTAAAGGATGTAAAGGTGGTGTATGATGCACCTTTTCCTATATTGTGTGATAACACAACTGCTATTAACATTTCTAAGAATATGGTAATGCATTTAAGGACTAAACACATCTCAATCCGGTACCATTTTTGAAGAGAGAAAGTTGCAGAACATGAAGTCATAATGGATTATGTGCCTAAAAAGGATCATATCACATATATATTTACAAATGCTCTTTTAAAGGGTACCTTTGGATATCTGAGGTAGAAGGTAGGGTTCATTTCCCCTCTTTGTACTAACTAGATGCATATATGGTGCATATTTCCAAGGGAAAAGTTCATGTCATATCCTTTCTGCTAGATTGGTGGATGCTATCCTTCAAGGGGAGCTAGTAATAAAGGGGAGTCTTGAAGCAATTACACAGTTGTGTGTGGAAATAAGTGTTGTTATTCAAAGGGGGAGCATGTGGTGTTGCTTTAATAGAAGATCCTTTTTCCATTTTCTCCTAAAGATAAGAAATATACTATTGGCTTGTACAAAAGTGTTTGTTCCTTTTTCCTTGATGTCAAAGGGGGAGAGTGAGAAATGTGTTGTCATCATTCCAAAAGGGGAGATACTTGGAAATTATTTTCATTGATGTTAACATTTATGGTTGTGTTGTTTTCATTGATATCAACACTAATGGTCGTCATTGATGGAGAGTGTTGGTAGTTGTCAACAATGATTGTTAGTTGTAATATGTTGTTTGTCCTTGGCATATTCAATTTGAACTAACATTGGTTAGATGTCATGCCTTATAAAAAAAGAGAAGAGATGAAGAGGTTAATAGTTGGATGTCATGCCTTATCAAAGAAGAGAAGAGTTGAATAAGTTCATGGTTGGATGACATGCCTTATCAAAGAAGAGAATATTTGAAGAAGTTCATGGTTAGATGGCATGCCCTATCAAAGAAGTATTATTTTTGATGTTCACATAATGCATTATTAATGATAGGAGAGTTGTTTTATTGAATAATATATTAGGATGAGCATTATAATCATGACTAATGTTGGAGAGATGATTTTTAGTCTATCTCATGATCTCTTCTGGTGTTCATGATAATATATGTGTTGCTAAATGGAATTTATGGTCTCCATAAGTTACACATTTGTTTTTGGTTTAGCAAGTTGCATTGAAGTTTGTCCAAGAGAATGCTTTGCATTCCTCTATTGTTCCAATTTTGGTATTAAATTTTGGTATTCAATGTCAAATATTTTTGTATATTGAAATCCTATCTTTTAAATTCTCCTATTTTGTTAAGGAGATTCCTATAAATTATAGAAGGTTGGTAGTGTTGCTAGTTCTCTTAACTAGTTCAATAAATACTTTGTATTTCTCCATATTGATGTCTCTACTCTTGTGGCTTGGTGAATGTGTTCATAAAATTTGCGCAATGTCTTAAATATTCCCAATCTCATATTTTGAAGTGGTTTGCAAGCTATTCTACAAATGATACATCATCCAGTTATGTATTATTTATTTCTTGAACAAAGCTTTTTGTACCTATTTGGTTTGTGATGGCTATTGATGGCATGCCAATATGAAAGAAGTCTATGGACTTAATTTTGTATGTTCAAGAAACATCCCTATGTGATCTACATGTTCCTAATTGGTCACTTCGGTGCCACATCATGTCTTAAGTGGGATTTCTGGGTTATTTGTGGGTATCTAACTGATAAAGCTTGTTCCTTTGCTTGAGCCATGTGATTGGGGGTCTAATCCAACAATGGAAGATGTTTCATGATAGATTTGGGTCCTCACCTATCATTTTTATGACCACATCAATTAAATTCAATTGAAAGAGTGATTATGGATAGTGCTATAGATTGTGAAAGGAAAGATAAATTGTGATTGAATGCCTTAGTCAATAGATATTTGTGTTGGAAATATTTGTAATTCTCTTATATATGTTTTGTATCCTACTTTGAGATAGTGAATCTCATTAGGTCCTATGTATCTTGCTCCTATAATTGTTTGGTACTTCAGTGATGCAAGTATTTTTGGTATCTTGCTCTAAGGCAGTGAGCCTTCCTACAAGTCTTTCGGAAATGATCCTTATATTGTGAGTTAACTCTCACCATATTTTTTCCCTCACTAGGTTTTCCACATAAATATGGTGTCTCCTTGTGCATTTTTGTGTTCTCTATCTCTTTCTCTTTGTTGTTGATCTGATTACTATTATATCTTTCATTGGTAAATTTTGTTAAAGGTGTTAAAGATTAAAATTGCTATATTCCTCACTATGACTACTCTACTTAAAGTTATATCTTTATCTTATAAAGGAGTGTGAGTTGTGCTAAAAGTTTCATGTTCTAGAAGGGGTTAATTTTTTTGTAGACTAGTTCACCCCGCCTCTTAGTCTCTAAATTTTTTCAAAAAATATTGTAAGATTGAGAGAGAGGGCTTAGATAGAGGGAGACAATGAGGAGAGAGAGGAAATGAGGGAGGGATAGGTAGATATGGATAAAGAGAGATAGAGAGTAGTATATAGTGAATGAGATAGAGAGGGGGTAGATGGAAGGAGAAGTAGAGAGAGGGAGAGGTAGGGAGGGAGAGAGAGAGGTGAGATAGAGAAAGAAAGAGGAGGGAGGGAGAGAGAGAAGTAGAGAGGGAAGGAGGGAGGGATGGATGAAGGAAGGGAGAGAGAAGTGACATAGAGAGAATGAGAGAGAGGGGGGAGGAGGAAGGTGAAGAGATTGAGAGAGAGGCATAGAGGGATAGGTTAGATAGAGAGAAGTAAAGAGGGAAGGTGGGTGGGCAGAAGGAAGAGAGAGAGAGTGAGAGAGAGAAAGAGGAATGTGGAGATATTAAGAGAGATGAGGGATAGAGAGAGAGATAGACATAGAGAGAGAGAGGAGGGAGAGATAGAGAGAGAGATGAGATAGAGAGAAGTATAAAGGGAAGGAGAGAGATAGAAAGAATGGAAAGATATAAAGAGAAGTAGAAAGATAAGGAGAGAGTGTGAAAGAGAGGTTTATAGCATAAGGAATAAATAATGAGTGAGATAGAGGATAGAAAGATGGTAAAAATTTCAAATTATTAAAATTTGACCTCCTGATTACTAAAATTTGACATGTTGATTACTAAAATTTGACAAATCTAAAAACAAAACATGAGCATGTTATAATACACTAGTGTTTTTTGAAATTCCAATCTAGAGTCATAGAAAAAGCATCCCTTCTACTTTTCCTAGCTTGTTTGGGCCCTCCTTGTGAGTTAGGCTTAATGTTGCCTTGATTGAGTGTTGTAATGTGGTTGACACATTCACATTAGGTCTTGGGCCTTGTGAACTAATGGATTTAAATGGTACCTTGCTAAAGTGTTGTGAAGTGTTGTAACACACTTTCAAACTTTTCTAAGGTATCATTAATTAACTAAACCTAATAAACCTCTTTTTAATTAAAATAACATTAATCTTTCCTTATCTTGAACCACTGTAAAGTGTTGTAACACACTTTCACACTTTTCTAGGATTTTCATTAATAATTGGGCTTTCTTATACTTTAATTGGCCCTATTTTACATCCACAAGCCTCATTTATTACATATTTTCAAGGATAATCCTGACACCAATCATTAGCCAATTATAATTAAGGTGTTTCTAGTTTTTGTGGCCCAAATTTAGTGTTATGGGACTCATTCACCACCTTGGGAGAATGCGCCCACCTAGGTCTTTTGGTCCAGAACTGGATTTCACACATTTCTAAGAACTTTTTATTTTTGCTCCCATACATTATGCCAGATGAGACTCATTCACCATCTTCGACAAATGAGTCCCATGTGGCCCAAAATTAAAATAAATTCAAATTTTTGGAGGGATTTTATTCTCCTAGATCTAATTCCAACTTGTAGTGTTGTAATTTTGGGAATTATTGCATAATTGAGTATAAATACAAGGTTCTTTCACTCATATTTTCACCTAGAAATCTAACAAGCAATCAAGTGTTCAAACTTGAATCATTGACAAGAGCATTCAAGTGTCTTCAAGAGAACAATTTTAATAATTTTAGAGAATTCTTCAAGCATCAATCATCATGTCAAAAATTTCATTCATCATGTTGTTTTTGATCTAAAAATTGTGGTCTAAGATTTTATGATTCAAGCAAGTGTTTCATTTGAGATCAACATCATTAAAGAAAGAATCAAAGTGCACATCTATTGGAGCCATTACATACATATTTGCAACACCTTATTGCTAAGGTTTGGTAAGTTGTAACATTGGAATTTGTTCATTCATCATTCTCCATTCTTATTTGATTTCATTTCAAGGATTGATTTCCGAAATGGGGTTTGACCAAGGAAAACCCCTATCCACTAACCCCCCAAAAATTTTCCCTCTCCTTTTTGTGTGATTTGTGGGTCTAATTTATAGATTTCCTAAGGAGAAAGATTGGAGAATAGTTACAAATCATTCAAAATTGTCAAAGTTATCATCAAGCCTTGGAGAAGAGCTATAGGTTGCAAATTAGAGATTCAAATCCAAAAATCACTTAGGAAGGACAGAGTAAACAAAGAAGAGCAAGATTAGCTTTTCAATTTGTAGAAAATCCCAACTGGACTGATTCACCACTTTTGGGGAGTGAGTCCAAGCTCGAGTCAGATTTCAGGTTTTTGTAGATTTAGATACCCTTTTGGTAGATTCCTATTCCTACATAATTTTCTAGATTTAGGACTAATTCAACCAGCTTGGTGAATGAGTCCCAATCAACAATAAATTTACAATTTTTAGTGATTTAGACCTTTGTTTAGCCACTTCCAGATTCTCTGGTGCACACTTTATATTTTGAACTAAAACTTTTTGTACTATTTCATTCATTTTTCTAGGTCATTTCATAGGTCATTGCATTCAATTAGGTTTTTCCATTTCTTCTAGCATTTCATTATCTTTTCCAAGTCTAAACATGGTGTGAACCCCTTATAAGATCATATTCAACCCCTAGGATAGCCCTATTGCTAGATCTCTTTCTCTTTTGCATTCAGATGTCTAGGGTTATCTTTGAGTGGAAGCTTTGAAAGTGGGTGTGATAGCACTTAATCCATCATCATCATTGAACCCCATTTTTTTTTTGTTCCATTTTAGTGAACCTGCATTTAGAACATCATAATTCTTATTTGGAGTGCATTTTTATCCTAGATTTGGTTTGCATTAACATTGCATTAGGATCTGGATTCTGTTAATTTGTATTTTAGGGTTTAAAATTTTTCATTAGTGAAAGCTCATATAGCTTGTATTTTTTCATCTAATTTTATTTAAAATCATTCAAAATATGCATTTACATCTCAACTACAGATCATAGAACATAAAAAGCATAAAATTTGATTAAATTTTTTTTGAATTTTTTAAAAAAAATCATCACTGGGACTCATTTGCCACCTTGGGAAAATCAGTCCCTTTGCATATTTTTCACTTTATTTTCTAGCATGCAAAGTTTAGTTTCTGAGTTTCTATTTTTTGTTATTTCCTTTTTATTTTAGTTTCCATAATTTTTTATTTTAAGCATTTTATTGTTCTTAGCTTACATTGCATTTGCATTGACCTTGCATTTAGTAGCCCTTGTATGAGTATTTGGTGTCCTATTTCTATTACTATAGTGAGATGAAGTTTGAGACTCATGTCATCCTACGATAGCACAATCATTGTGGTTCTTGGGTTGTTTAGCTCTTTCACTCCTAGTATTGACACTAGCACACTAGGTATGGATAACACCTTTAGCAACACTTTTCCTTCAAGTGGTATGCATGTTGAAACAAGGAATGCTAGTGTCTCGTAGGAAAACATAATTCAAATTCATGAGGACCTAGCTAGTTTACAACATCAAGTGAAAAATGACAACATTTAAACTACTACTATATTCCTATTATAGATAACATTCATCACATGCTTGAAAGTGAAGATGGACAGTTTGACCTTGTGAAAAACACAGTTCAATTTTTTGGAAAACATCTCACCCCAATCACTAGTTTTTATTTACCAACAAACAATGTCACAAGCCAATGAGGAACTCAAATTCTCCCTCCCACAATAATTGCCTCAATACCAACCTATACCAATCCTACAGTCACAACAACAATGCAACAAGTTAGTAATGTGATCCCTTTCTTGGGTATTTCCGCTAGCATCCCTAGTTCCTATGTGGCGTCGCATGTTATATCTCCTACCACCTTACCACCCATAAACATTCCATTCACTTGTCCTTTGAACACATACACCCCTTCACCACTCTCACTTCCATCTCATAACACAAATAATGACCCTCTCATAACTCAACTCTTCGAAATTGTTTCATCCCTTCAAAAGTAGATTTCCACCATCAATCAAAATCAAAATTTCCTACCTACATATTATGTCAAAAGAAATCCATTGTCCTTGGAGATATTGCAAACACCGATTCCACAAGGTGTAGAGGTGCCTAGATTTGAGAAATATGGAGCAAAGGAAGATCCTTCTAACCATGTTAATGCCTACACCACATTATGTAGTGACTTTGTCCTTGATAATAAAATTTTGGCAAAGCTTTTTCCTAGGTCATTGAAAGATACTGCCTTAAAATGGTTCTTCTCTTTACAGAACAACTCAATTCATTCATTCAATGAACTTGTTGAGGCATTTGTAAACCACTTCCAAGTGCATATTAACCGTAAGATGACTTTGGTCAATTTTATGAGATGTAATAAAAAAGAAGAAAAGATGATTAACTTTATCTCATATTATCAATTGCTTTATTCCCAAATCGATGTGAAGGTCCTTGACCCTCATCTTCAAAATATGTTCATAGAAAAATTTCAAAGGAAGATTCAAGACAAACTCACTATGATGAAATTCCCATCCTTTATGAACTTGTGTACTACCCTCTATGATTATCAAAATTTGGTTAGTAGTTGTGATGCAAAGTCCACTTATAGCGAAACTGAGAAATTTGAGACCACAAGCCAAAACAATCCCCAACACTTTAGAAAATAGAACAAAGGGTTCCTTCAATTCAATCCCCTTCTTGAAATAAACAACTCAAAATACCAATAACCAAGTAGCTACTATCAAAGTTGTGATAACCTTTAGCTATGGGGACTCGAAAAGGTAATTCACTCCCTTACCCAATACCCTTCATAACATAATGACCCAACTTTTAGAACAAAAAATGATTACCTTTCCTCCTATAAAAACACCCAATCCTAATAAGCCTTTACCCCCAATATTTAGATCAAATGCTTATTTCATTACCACCAATAAAACAAACATGAAACATAACATTGCGAGCATCTTAAACATCTTGTGCAAGACCTCATTGATTCTGGTCATCTTTTTGTTGGAGATGTTAGTGATCAAGGAAATAAGTTTGTTTCCGCTCCTAACCAAAACCTACAAATATTTACCAACCCCATGCACCAAAACATACCATTTCACTTGTCAAAGCCAACAAAAATACAAAGAATGATGTGATGAATGTTGATATAGATGATGATAACTGGTCACATACACAAAAGGATATAAAAGTCACAAAAAATCCTAACCTCGGAATTGGAAATTCCAACAAGCGACTATTATCTTCTCATGGCCATTCATTTACATTGTCAAACTAGAGAACGTATACTTGAAATGGAGTGGCACTGTATGTACACTAAGAACCAGTTTCAGTCACAACTTAACAAAAATAAATGTTTGGAAGGAATTCTACCTATGTTGCAGGAATGTAATGTAAATTCTTCTTAACTCAAACATAACTTAACCAAAGCAAAAATCATAAAAACTATTACTAAGAAACAAACTATGAATTGACCTTATGTTGTAGGAACAAACACAAGGATGGATTCTCAATGCTACAAGAACAATATAAGATTGAGTTTGCACTGAAACTTTCAAGAATGAAAGCTAACCTATAATAAACAGAAGATAAACAACTAATCAACTACAAATACTTACTAAGTGGGCCCCCTTAGAAAGCATCAACTAATTTATGCAAGAATTAAACTCAGAATTTCATCAACTTTTATTCATAACTTGAAGTCAACTACATTGATTGTTCTGCTCTTAGAAAACTAGCAAATTCTAATTCTTATTATGATACTAACTCTTACATAATCTTCTTTCTCACTCGCGTAGGAGGAACACTTATTTAAATTAGGAAAGCAACTAACTACCTAACTCTAACAAAGAAAGACGTGGATATAAATGTATCCTAAAACCAAGGAACAAACTTCATAAATGAACATATCCGTTCAACATGATTCAAAGAGAATTTATCATTCCACTCTTCCCAAATTAATTAACATTTAGATTTCTTCCCAACAACTAGATCAGAGAGTCTTCGTTGGAACAATTTCCTTGAAGTTGTGCATGAAATGGACTTTACTGCAAGGCCGAGATCTATTGCGCTTGACTCATTCATGCTTCCTTCAACAACCTGTGAAACACAAGGCGACAAAAGCGAAAGAAAGCATGCATGGCAACTACACGATATTCATTCATTAATCGCATATTAAATCTATTTCATTATTCAAAAACCGCATGCATTATATCTGTCATTCGAGAGGTCAAATAGGGTAATTAATTTAGACATATAGAAATGTTAGGGTACAAGAATATAGGAATGTATTGCTACAAGATACCACCCAATAAAAAGGTCTTTAAAGAGTTAAATCAACCATTAACAACAAGAGTATGGGTATTAAAAATACAACATAATACTCAAATCATGAGCATATTTTGGGCTCATCATTTTCCCCCTACTTAGCCTAATGATGGTCCTCTAGCATTAAGCTTCCTGGTTGTCTCCCTGAAATCAGTAGGTGTGGCATGACCCTGCAATGAAGTTCTAAACTTGTAATAGAAACCTCTAAAATTCTGTCATCTTTCATATCTACGGGCTTCTGTATCCTCATTAATATCTATATCTCAATAGGGGTAAAGTGGCCACATCAGCACAAGAGGTCGAAATGTCAATGGCAACCATAACTCAAACCTCTTCTGGAGACTGAGCTGCATCTACCTTTCTGTTCTTCTGAGGGTTGCCTTGAAATTTAGGGGGCTATGAGGCTCAGATATTCTTAAACCAACAGTTAATTTTTCCCATCTTTTCTCAATTCTGGAAGATGAAAGCTTCCAAAACAGATATGGCTGGCCTTTGAATTCATCATATACTTGTTTCTTGGGATCAAATATTTTCATTCTGACTGCTTGATCATTGAATCCATATGCAATAGTAAGCCAATTTTTTAGCATTATGTAGGGATCTGACCTCTCAGGTGGTAGTGGGATGGGCTCATCCCTTTCAGCTTCTTCATAGGCCTCCAATTGTCTGCCATAATTAGTTTCATTTGCTTCCCAAGACATGAGTGACCTTAAATGAATATCACCAATATAAAGAAGTGGATTCCACTCTTTCTTAGAGGGAATTATCAAACCATGCAAATAAAATTCACACAAAGAATTCTTCAGCCAACTAGGGGCTACTTGGTATGCATCATAAAATTCTTTGGCTGTATGAATAACAGGATCTAAGTTCCTTGAAATTCTCATTAATTAAAACCAAAGGAATTGTTCCTTAAGGAACAAGGCATAAAATTTGGGTGGTGGTCTACATTCCATGATTTGACCAGTTACCTTCATCATTTCATTCATTTTCTCCTTCAGTTCTTGAATTTCCTATTCCTGCCTTTCAATTTTTCTTTTCAATTGCTTCTTCTCTACCTCCCAAAGGCTTTGTTGTACTTCAATTTTGGCTAAGTGGTAGAAACTCAAGGTTTGAAATGTGACCAGCCTCCATGTGGTTCTAAGGTATTCCAAAAATTCAATCAAAAATGTATTTTTATAAACAATCATTTCTTGACAAGTTGCAGGAGGTAATGAGGTTTCATTAAACACCTCTAATTGTTCAGGTTGTTCTTCTTCTTGCTGCAGGATGAATTCCTATTGCTGTGTTGGAAGAGATTGTGCTTCCTCTAAAATTGGCATAGCTGCTTCAACCAAGTCATCAAGACTTGGCATCCCCCTTCCATTATGCTACGCTTCCGCAACTTCCATTGTCTAAATTTTCTCTTCCCCAGGAATAAAAAATGGACTGTGTGCAACATTCTTAGATATATCCTGAGAAACATCATGTCCAGATTCTTCAAAATCCTTAGAAATTATTATAATTTCAAGTTGAGCTGAGGTAGGGGTGACTTTACATTGTTTCCTTGCTAAAACTCTTTTTGGCAATGTTGCAACTGTAGGAGGTGCTCTCATAACTTTTCTCTTTCTGAGTTGCCTAGACGAATTAGTCTTAATAGAGGAAGATGATGGTGAAATTGTAGTGGAAATAGGTGTTGTTGTAAGACAAACTACTACAAGGGAGGATGTTGCAAGAGTAGAACATTTCCTCTTCTGAGGATAAGGGTCAGATTATGGGGTTTGTTCAGCCCTAGATGACTCTCCTACCTTCATTTTTCCTTTTTCTCTTCTACTAGTAGACCTGGTTTGTACTCGAGCAGAGGGATCTGGTGTGGAGGCTGCAGGACTAAGTGCTGCAAGAGCAGATGATTCTTTCTTTGCTTCCCTACTTGTAGATTCTATTCTCTTATTCTTTTTCTTGGACTATGCAGGGAGTGCTCTAGGGGGTTCTGGAAGTTGCAGAATCTTTTGGGCAACAAATTCTTGCCAGGAAAGAGCTAATACATCCCTCAGAGAATGCTCAATCAAGAGTTTAATAAGGGAATGATGGGAAATAGAGTTATCCCTACCCCTCTAGGTTTCATGGGCACATTGTTTCAGAAGATTTAACAAAAAGTTTGGAACATTAATAGCTAACATGTGCCTCATATGACTTAACAATTTAAAATGGTAGGAATGTAAATAAGAAAAACGTCCCTCAAACGTCAAGTACCTAATTATGAAAGCAACATATTCTGGGTATGGAGGAGGAAATGACATGCATTTGCATCCTTCCTTGGAATCCTCCAAGGGTCCATCAATTGGTACTATAAATTCTACCCTAGTAGAGATAGTATCTGAAGAAAAATTCTCTTCAATGGCCAGAAGCCCAGTTACTTCTACAATTCATGCTTTTGTTACAACTGCTATCAAACCCCATACTGTAGCTTCTCATTCATAAAGAGTTCTCAAAAATTTTCCTACAACATCTTCATTAAAAGAATCTAACCTCAAAAAATAATTCAACCAACCACAAATGTTGAATGCTTGAACTGTTTAAGGATTTTGTGTCAATAGCTCATGAGCTATAGGCTCATGTCTTACCAGCTGGCCACCCATATTCACAAATTGCTCAACTGAGATTCAAACTTTTTTCTGAAAATCCAAAAAAAACTTTTCTTTTTCTGCTTTGCTTCTTTCTTTCCTTCCGTCACTTTTCTCTTCTTTTCCAAGAATGAACTCAAAAGATAATTGCATGCAATGATTGCTACAACTACTCAAATCAAGCAGTTAATTGTTATTTAGGATGGAAACATGTAGTCATATTTAGAAAGTACAAGAAAATAAAAATATCCAAACAGTTGTGACAACGTCATAAGAAAAAGTTTGAAATGGATTATCCTGCCCCCTACTTAAAATGTGACATGTGTCCACACATGTACGAAAGGATAGGTGAAGATATGGGAATAATGACTGATATGTACATAGTAGTGAATGGATAAAACAAAATAAATAAATGATGCGAAAACAAAAGATATCGCGTACCTTTTAATAAATGCCCGTACATGCTGGGAAAGATGACAACTTCAGCATGAAATGACGACTGGAAGTGAAATCATAAATGAGGGTGGTATAGGAGAATGGATGACATGGATGGGTGACATGGAAGAAGAAGAAATGAATGGTGGTGATGGATGAAAAGTGGAAAAGAGTGGCTTCCTTAAAAAGGAAACCTTTATTATGAGCATGCAACGTGGAATTTAAAGATATGTTGCAGGAGAAAGGTCAAATCCTTTTGCTACAGAAGGATTAGTGGTCACATATGAAAGAAACTACTTCACAAATTCATCTTTAGATGTTGGCTTATGATACAACCAAAGATGGTGTCCATTAACCAATAGCTTGAATCAGACATGATCTATTGTAACCAATTGAACTGAACCATTATCAAATAAATTCTCAATTTCATAAGGACCAAGCCATCATGTGGTGTGTTTACCATGATTTTCTTTGTACCTGGAGTCATAGAGTAGCCCCAATCACTGGCAGAGAATTGCTTAGTTCTAATATGGTGGTCATGCCATTTTTTTCTTTGCTGCTAGATAGCTTCAGTATGCTGCAGGGTAGCTTTCCTTATCTCATCCAATGCATTCAATTGTAGGAGACGTTCCTTTTGGGCTTCTAAAATATCAACATTGAGCTCTAGAGCAGTCCTTAAGGTCTTATGCACAAACTCTATTGGTAACATGGCAGTTTTTTCATAGAGTAACTCAAAAGGAGTAAACCCTGTAGTTGTTTTCCATGTCGTCCTATAGGCCCATACGGCTTCAGGAAGTCGAATGCTCCAATCCTTCTTGTGTAATTGGACTGTCTTGGTAAGGATCACCTCAATTTCTCTATTGGTAACCTCTGCCTGACCATTCGCTTGAGGGTGATATGGGCTAAAAATTTTGTGTGTGATCTTGTAATCATTCATTAATGTAGTGATTAATTTTGATGTAAACTGAGCTCCTTGATCAGTAACAAGTTCTCTTGGGACTCCAAACTAAGTAAAAATCTATTCATACAGGAACTCAATAACTTTATTGTCATGGGCATGTTGCATTGCTTTCACTTCTACCCACTTGGTTACATATTCAGTGCAAACCAAAATGTAAGATTTCACATTGGATGGAGGATCAATAGGCCCAAAAAAATCTATATCCCACTTATCAAAGGGACTGACTACCACTTGAGGATACAGGGGCATTTCATCAGACCTTGTTGGTCTTCCCATGCATTGACATCTGTCACATTTTCTAGTGTAGGATGCAACATCTTTGTGTAGTGTGGGCCAATAGTATCTAGTAGCAAGCACTTTCATAGATGTTCTCTTAGCTACAAAGTTCCCACCACATGGCTCATCATGACAGGCATGCAATATGTCATAGGTTTCATCTTCCCTAACACGTCTTCTCATGACTTGGTCAGGTCCCATGTAGAATAAACAGTCTGCAATCCATGAAAAGTTAAAAATTTTCTCTACCAACAATTGTCTTTCCTTTGGTGAGAAGTGGGCTAGAATCTTGTTGGTTGCTAAGTAATTTGCAATATCTGCATATCATGGGGTTCGAGCAACAATGAAAAATAGATTTTCATCAGGAAATGTATCATCAATTACCTTAGGGGTGGTAGGTGTAGTTGTTTGAAGTCTTGACAACAAATCAACCACCACATTAGCTCGACCTGGTTTATCAATAATTGTGATATTAAATTCCTACAACAATAGGAGCCATCTTGCTAATCTTCCAAATATGGTAGGCTTATTCATGAGGTATCTTATTGCTGCATGATCTGTATGGACAAATATTTGGTAACCAGTGACATAATGTCGAAACTTGTTCAGGGCATACACAACTGGTAGCAATTCTTTCTCTGTGATAGTATAGTTTAATTCGGGGCCTTACAGATTTTTTCTAATGAAATATATGGCATACTCAATGAAATTCTCTTTCTATCCTAAAACTTCCCCTAGGGCATCATCAGAAGCATCTATGTGTATATGAAAGGGAAAACTCCACTTTGGTCCTTGAAGAACAGGTGCCTAAGTCAGTAGGTTCTTAAGCTGCAAGAAAGATTTGTCACAAACCTCAGTCCAATTAAATTCAAAATCCTTAGTCAATAAGGCATATAATGGATTGGCTATTTTGCTAAAATCTTTGATAAATCTTCTATAATATCCAGCATGTCCTAGGAAGCTTCTAACATCCTTTTGTTTTATAGGCATTTGCAAAGTTAGAATAACCTCTACTTTTGCAGGATCAACTTGAATTCTTGCTTGAGAGATATGATGTCCTAGAACAATTCCCTCTTGTATCATCATAAAGAATTTCTCACTATTCAAAGAAAAATTTTGCTCCTTACATCTTTTCAACACCTTCTCCAGATTTTCTAATCCTTCTTCATAAGTAGCTCCATAAGTGGTGAAGTCATCCATGTAGATCTCCATAGAATCATGAGAAATGTCAGCAAAAATACTGATCACTGCCCTTTGAAATGTTGCAGGTGCATTAGACAGGCCAAAAGGTAATATAGAGTAGGGAAAGGTACCCCATGGACTGGTAAAAGTTGTTTTGTCTTGATCCTCAAGGGAAATTCTAATTTGATTATATCCACTATATCCATCCAAAAAGGAGAAATACTTTTTACCAGACAATGAGTCTAGCACTTGGTCAACAAATGGTAGTGAAAAGTGATCCTTTTTAGTTGTTGTGTTCAGCTCCCTGTAGTCTACACAAACTCTCCATTTTCCTCCTTTTCTAGGAACAATCGCCAATGGAGATACCCATTGACTATCTAAAATGGGGTAGATTAAACCAACATCAAGCAATTTTTGGAGCTCTATTTTAACTATTTCCCTAAGTGCTAGATTTATCTTTCTTTGAGACTACCTGATAGGTGAACAATCTTCCTTAATGTAGATCCTATGAGTACAGAGTTGAGGATCTATTCTCTTCATATCCCCATATTCCCATTAAAAAGCTTTGTGTTGTTCTTGAAATATTGTGACTAGGGAAACTTGTTGAGTTTGATGTTCAGGAAACAGCCTGGAGACACTTCTACTTGATTGGTAAGATCATTCATAGAGGCTGGTAATAAAGGTGGTGTTTATATTTCATATGGAAACAAATTGTGATAAATTGCAAGAGATTCAAGTGGTAGGCTTTCAGAATTCAGTTGCTGCAGGAAACACTATTGAGGACAACTATCTAGAATAGATGGGCTACTCAGATCAGAGTTGGACTGCAAAAATATGTAAAAGTAGGCCATCCTCACTCTGAAGATGTGAAAATGGATTAGTATGCATCATCATTATCTGAGCCAATGAATTGACTTCTTCAGTTTCCTCTCCCAAATCTGGCCAAATCGGTTGAGACAAGTCTGGCTAAGGCTGGGCAGGTGGGTATAAAGCCAATTTCTTTCTTGACTGACCATAAGAAATTGTCATATCTCATGAGTAGCATCCTATAAGAGCATCACCAGTGGCCAACCATGGTCTACCTAGGATGATAGGATATCCTCCCAAAGTTGCCTTAGTGGACAATATGGTGAAATCTGCTGGGTATTCCCAAGACTTAAGGATGACAATAACATCTTCTACCACTCCATCAGGTGTTACTGTGGAACTATCAACAAGCTGCAGGATGGTACGTGTAGACCGAATGTTTAAGATATTCAAACACTCCATAGTATGTTTGGTCATTACATTGATGGCTGCACCAAGATCTATCAAAACATTCTTTATTATCTAACCATTAATGTTTATTTGTACTACAGGACTCCCAGGGTCAGTATACTTTGGAATGAATACCTTCCCTAACATAGTATCAGCCAACTATCCTAAAACATGGATAGTTTGGGGATCCTTTTTCTTTCTTCTTGGTTTCTTTAAATAGGCCTCCTTAATGGCTTTTCCATAAATTGGGACATCTTTAATGGCTTGGAAAAGAGGAATTTGAATGTTTACATTTTTTAGCTGATCCAAAATATCAAAGTCAGGCTCTTCCATAGACTTGGATGTAGTAATTTGCAATCTCTGAGGAAAAGGTAGTTTGGCCTGATGCTGCAGGACAATCTCCTTAGAGACAGTATCTGATACAGGTATTTTTTTTTAGGATCAGTAGGTTGCTCAGAGGAAGAATCTAGAATCTCTGTAATTATAGGTAGTTGTGGAGCAAGGAGAGTGGTTCTAGACCTGAGATGGATGTCATGAATATTTAGTGCATAAGCTGGATACTGATTGGTTTCTGCAAGATACGTAGGCTATTGTTGCTACTGCTTCTTATTATTAGGATTTGGTAATGGTTGAGCAAGCATAGGCATTTGTTTTGGAGGGCCAATATTTGTTGTAGGTGTTGTAGGAGGTGGCATGAGGACTGGAGGTTGTGGCTGTTAAAACTACAGGGATCCAAGGGGTTGGTTCTACCATTGCTGAGAACCTCTCCATTGAGGATTCTATTGCTAGTTACCTGGGGGTGGAGTCCATTGTCCTTGTGGCTGATGCCAACCTCCTTAAGGAGATTTCCATTGAGGACTCTGATAGTTAGGCCAGTGCGGTTGAAAAGTATTCCAAGGTGGTGAGGGGCCATATGTAGGTTGCTATTAGTTATTGTAATTAGAATAAGGATTACCAAAAGTCAAAGGGTCTTGAGGCATACCTTGTCTTTGAGCCCATGGTCATCTTTTTGCAACAAAGAATACTTGGTCATCATCACCCTCTACTATCTTAAAATCAGTAGATAACCACTTAGCCTCTAGGTTAGCCACCATCTTACATTTGCAGTCACGTTTCTTCTATTTGCAATGTGGACATAACTCAGCCAAGATTGCTTCAGCTTCCTCATGTTTCTTCCAAGCTTGCATAGTATCCAACGATGTAGCCATATTGTTTATGATATCCTACTTGAAATCAGACAACAAATTTGTGATCTCCATCTGTGAAAATCCACTAGTAGAAGACTTCCCCACTGTGGCTTGATGACCTCTACCCTTCTTAACAAGTGCTCGAGAGTAGTTGCAACATATTTTCTTAATATCATCCCAAGGCATTTGGGCTATATCTCCTCCTCCCATCAGGTCCAGGGCATCTATACATGTGTCACTAATTCCCCTTAGGAAAGTTAGCTTCTAAGATTCTTCATTGAGAGTATGGTCTAAATTCTTTTTCAGGAAAACAAAAATCTTGAGATATAGTGTTCTAGGCTTTCATCCTCCTTTTTTGAATTATGAATATATCATCACCCTTACTACCACTCTTACAATATTCCTTGTATTTCTCAAGAAATTTTGTTTGCATGGCTACCCAACTATCAACAACACCTCTTCCCAAACTCATGAACCATCTAAGATCTTCTTTCAAAGTAGCAGGAAACAACTTCAGCTTATGAGCATCTGAAGTGTAATCATAGCTACGACAGAGGATGTCAAACTCAAACAAGAAAGTTTTTAGGTCCTCTGTTGTAGACACCGAAATCTGGTTATTAGCCTGCGACTTCCATATTCTGCATAATTCTTATTCTTCATGGTCATGATTAAATAATGTCAATTATTTAATTAATTCATCTTTTATTAATTCTTCTATTAATTAAATAATCTTAATTATTTAATTAATTCACACTTTTCTTTATTCTACCTTATTAATTAAATAAATGCTTGTTATTTAATTATCTTACTAATTAACCTTATTCTTCCGGTTAAATTAAATAAATCATTATTTAATTTACTCTTTATCGCATTTCAACTATAATTAAATAAATTCATTATTTATTTAATTATTCATTTAAATCCCTTTCGTCACTTAATTAAATAAATCTTATTTATTTAATTATCCTTCAAATATTGAGTCTCTTGAATTAAATGAATTATTTAATTCATTAATTCTATTTTAACACATTCTTCTATATTTTAGATAATTATGTGAGTTATCTAAATATTCACTTTTACTCAACTCGACATCTATTTTAATCATTCAGTTAACTATTGAGTTAATGTCTGAGTGGCATCTTCGAGTAATCTCTTCATCTAATCATTCAATCATCCACTTCTAACTCAATTGCGTGTACATGCAGATTAATTAAGTATTCTTATTTAATTAATTAAGTGTTGTGCGTGCATTCGAACAGAGAGTTGCTTTAATCAATCTTTATCTTTGTCATGCAAAGATATTTCTTCTATTTTCGAATGCCGAACTGAAGATTAAATCATTTATTTAATCTTTAATTCTATTTATAATTCGAATCACTCATGTCACTTCTATCAGTTATCTGAATGCATGTCTAATCTCTCAATCTCAACCGTCTGTTGATCTTTCTATCTTGGCCTGTCATTCGAATAATCAATTTTCTATAAATTGATTTGTCATTCTTCATTCCAATCTCTCTCTCTCGAAATCTCGCTCGCAAATTTTTATAACTTTGGAGAGCACTTTTGTCTTGAATCTTCGATATTTTGCTAATCACTATCTTAGGCTATACTTGCACGAACTTGAAAATCTGAGGGCAATTATACCATACAAGCAAAATGGAGAAGGGCAATCGAGATAATTCATGGAAATACATTTGAAAATTGGTGAGATTGTTCTAGTTTTAATTACGTTTTTACTTTCCCATGTTCTTTGTTGCTTAACGTATGAATTTGCATGTTAGATTTTAGTATTGTATGCATGTGTGTGCTTCTAATCTTGATTTTGGTGTGTCTATTGTGCAAAGCTCTTATTCAGCGTTACATTTTGGTGAACCCGACGTGAAGACACCATCTTCGCGAATCCGTAGATCTTTTAATTTTTGATTTTGCAGATTTTTCGTATGGAACGACACATGTGAAGTTTCTGCACCGCAACTGATTTTCTGAACCGCATGTGAAGTTTCTGCACCGCGACTGATTTTTCGGAACCGCATGTGAATTTTCTGAACCACAATTGAGTTTATGAACCGCATCTGACAAAGAAACGACGCATTTGGAAATTCTTGAATCGCAAGTGATATCCCGAGCCGCAACTGAAAAAGAAACGATGCATCTGACTGGTAACAAAACAACGCAATTGACTGGTAAAATTTTATTTCTGCTTTCGGCAATCTAGAATTTTCAATTGATTTTCATGTTACTAATATTTGATTTTCAGCGTGTGGCCATTTGGAGTTAACAAGCTTGTGCAGGACGATTGGCGAAGACAAAATTGAAAATTACTAATGATATCTTCTGTAGGACGCTTGTCGAAGACCCTAGTTAAATTTTGAAACAGATTGTTTGGTAGCGTAGAAAATCTTTCGTTTGGATTAAAATTAACAAGTGTCTACTATGTTTGGTGCGAAAGCACAAGTCTAGTTACCCTTATGATTTGGTATATCGAAGTATCCTCTCCCCTTGCACATCCGTGCGATCCTGGGTGTAAGAGAAACGGTTACCAACTCTAGAATTTGGGCCTATTCTAGTGGGAAAAAGTACTCACCCCAGAATGACTCAGACCAGTAGCACCTTGAACCTGAGGGACTTCCAGCTGGTATATAAAAGTGGGTTCTTAGGGAAACCCCAAGAATCACGAGTGTGGTTCCGACGAGATGGATCCGAAAGGGGACTCGCGCTGTATGGATCACACCCCACGAACGGAATGCCCGAATTAAATACCCTTTGTTGTAGAGACCAACTTATTTGTGGCCATTGCTTGGTATTAGTGCAGGGTACAGTATCATGCCCGAAGATTACTCACTACTGATCCCCTTGAGTAGAGATAGCGGTTCTTGGGATGTCATTACCCAATGAATTCGGAATTGGTGTGCTCGAAAGACATTAATGAGCCGTGGAGGGGAGCCAATGCCACCAAATTCCTAAGCTATCCGCTCTCGAGAAGGAAAGGTGTTCATCACCAATCCGGGGTATAACTGGTGGGCTATACCAAGTATACAAACCCTAGGCCTTTGGCCTATTAGGATGTGCTTGTCTGTTATCACTTTAAATGATCTTTGAGTCCAAAATCGAAACTGAAAACACTTTGTCTTACGATTGTCTTTGATTGTCAAAATTTGATCATAGAAAACTGGGTTAGTTTAAATTTCATGTCACTGAAAATTCACAGAGAGTCGCAATTGTTCACCAGAAACACGCATCTGATTTTTAGAGTTGCATCTGTTAATTTTGAGTCGCATCTGTAAATTTTGAGTTGCATCTGTAAGTTTTGAGTCGCATCTGTCATTCTGGCTCGCATCTGATTTATATAGGTCGCATTTGGTTGTTTTGAGCTGCATCTGTAATTTTTGAATCACGCATGTTAGTTTGACCCGCATCTGTTTTATAAACACCGCATGCGTTATATTCTGAGTCACATCTGTCAGCTTGAGTCACATCTGGTAATTTTGAGTCGCATCTATCAGTTTAAACCGCAACTGTTAAATTTGAAACGCATCTGTCTAATTACCAGAAAAACCAAAATTCACTGTCACTGTCTAGTTAGCAGGGTTATACCAGTTTCAGTGGTCTTCATACAAACAGTCTTTGAAACAGAAACCTGAAATGATTTGCTCAATTTTGCATCCTTTAGGTTCATTTGGTCGTTACCATAGTTATCTTCAATTAGAGTTTAGCTTCATCATAGGGTACATATCACCTTGAATTAGACTTTTAGAGAGGTCACTTTTACAAACTTTAGGAGTAGTCCACCATCTATACTCTAGAAAAGTCATAGTGTCAATGAAATCTGTCATTGAACCTAGTCTTATCATCATATACTTTGTCCTACAGAGAGTCGTCCTAGCTCATCAGTCTAGTTAGGAAACTCAACTTGTCTTTGATCTTTGTCCTACATTGGTTCCTTGACTTAACTAAATTGACACTTTGGTTTGACTTTAGGTAGTTGGTCCTTCCACCTTGAGTTTATAGAATTGATCATTTTAGGGTCTCACTTAGACTTCTTGCACCTTTAGAGTCTAGACTAGTATCATCATAGGACATCCCTTATTTTGCATAAGAAAACCCCAAAAACATAGAATAGAGTCATACAGCTTCTAGATATAGTTTTGCATTTCCTGCATATTGAGCTTGTCTTACATGGTTGAAACTAGGTCTAAGAGAAGAGAGAGAGAAAACATGTCGAACCCAAGTGAGTTCATCAACCCATTTTCTTCAAGACCTCATAAGACTCTATTAGACAAATTTACCACTAGAAACACTCAAGGACATGTTACAACAGAAGACATAGAGGCTGCCGCACAAGACCCTGAGTTTGCCTCTTTTGTAGATGAGTACCTAGCAAACGATCGTCAACGGTTCTTAGGAAAATTGCTAGCTGAAGGTGCTACCTTACCTCTAGGATTTGATATTAGTACCTTACAAACTCAACCTACACAAGGGACAAATACCACGACTGCTAGTACTACTATACCTCAAGTCAGCACGACTATGCCATCTAGCACGTCTACACAGAGTACGACAGTCCATACGTCCCCATTTGGTACACCTACTATGACATCGGGATTTAGTTTCACTACAGGGGCTTCATCATCTATTCCCTTCGGTCCTCTTAGCGGGAGTAAAAGACCTAAAACATCAGCCCATACATCTTATGTCGGTGTCACGAGTGCGCAATCAACAACCACACCTACTGCTAGCATTATAGGTACCTTGCCACAGTCGATGGCCATACCTAGTGTTCAGGTCACTAGTACTATACCAAGGATTACACAAACAGGGGGCATTCCCTCCTTCCAATATGGCAATCAAAATCCACCTTTCCAGACTAGCAGTCAAAACCAATTTACATCGGTTCCGAATCAGAACCCCTTTTCACAGATTGGTAGTCAGAATCCGTCTACCCAGATTCCGGGCCAAAACTATTTCACATCGGTTCCGAATCAGAATCCCTTTGTACAGAGTGGTACTCAGAATCCATTTACATAGAATCCAGGACAACATCAATCTATGTCGATTCCAAACCAGAATACATTTACCAACATTCTAAATCCAAATCCACCTCAGATGCCAACGTTCAATCAAAACCCATCACGAGACTTTGGATTTCAGAATACATATATGGATCCGCATAATCCTTCTAGCACATCTTTGACTCAAGTTGACGTCCTACAAACACAAATGCAGGCATTACAAACGCAAATGGATAACATGTCAGTGTCAACTAAAAAACCATTTTCACCAAAGGACATATTCCCATTCCCTTTTGATAGATCATTGTACATGACACCTTTCCCTCATGGATATGTCATACCAAATCTTCCTAAGTACAATGGCAAACGCAATCCAGTAGAACATATCAGGGAATTTTCTACCATATGCATTGATGTCGCTTACGACCCCACGTACCTTATGAGGCTATTTCCACGAAGTCTTGTAGGGGTTGCACTAGAATGGTTTTCGGGTCAAGATTCTGGCATTAGATCATGGGGAGAGCTAGTCGAGAAATTTGTGGAGCAATTCTCCTTCCACATTGACCATGAGATAAATATAGCAACCTTGTGCCACACAACACAGGACAAAGGCGAAACATTCATTGTTTTCTTCCAGAGATGGAGAACTATTGCTAGTAGATGTCCTGTCGAGATACCTGAAAAACAAAAGGTTACCATGTTTCAACAAAACCTTCATCCAAAACTCAGGAGTAACTTAAGGGTACATTGCTGCATATTTTTTTCAGAACTAGTGGAAAAGGGGGTGATAATAGAGAAGGATCTCATTGAAAAGGGTGAACTCAAGATGACAACACCCAATCGAAACATGGTCGTACAAAATGCCCCCACCGATAGAAACAGATTCTGGTCTCGCAACAAAAATGTCACCAATGATGGGGTGGTGGATGCTAAAACATTACAAGCAAGACCCCTCCTCACATTACAAGGACCTCATACTTTTGCTAACACGCTTAATGCTATCAATCAACCTCCCAACATGGTCTCAAACACTCAACGTCCACCACCAAGGAGATTCCAAAAATGTGAGTTCACTCCCTTAGGGGAACCCATTGAGTCGGTGTTCAAATAGCTGTTACAACACAACCTCATACAACTGTAGGAACCAAGACAATACGATCCAGGATAGTTTAAACCAACTTGGTGGGATGACAACGCTTTTTGTGATTATCATAGGACTAAAGGACATAACCTACAAAACTGCTGACAACTGAAGAACATCATACAGGATCTTGCTGACAAGAGAATCATTGAAGTTAGTGGACAAAAACAAAAGACATCGAACACTGATCATCAAGTCTTTTCAGACCCACTACATGACCATGGGAAAGGAACTGCCCCCAGTTCGAGTACTAAGACCAATATGTCAGCCAATTATGCGAATATAAAACATGACTATGATAGTGGAAAAATCATTCATTGCCTTCGCGCCGCCAAGGACAACATCAATACCATTACTATCAAGGCTAATCCGGAATGTGCGGTCAATACTCGTCGTACTAAGTTTGTTATCCAAGGCCCTCCATCATAGCAAGCATCACAACCTTCCAAGTTACAATATAACCTACTTGACCAGTTGGGGAAGACCCCAGCTCAAATTTCAATCTTGGAATTGTTGCGTATCTCCCCCGAGCATCGGTCTATCCTCGATAAGGCTTTACAGAACACCACGGTCCCTAATGACCTTGATGTCAATCGTTTCTAGGAGATGGTGGGCTACTTGACCAATAATCATCATGCCACATTTTCTGAACAAGACTATGCCACAGATAAGATGAACCACAATGACCCTTTACATCTAGAAGTCCTTGTTGATGACACCAAAGTTAGACGAGTTTTGGTAGACGGAGGAGCAGGGTTAAATCTATGCACTTTAAAACTAATTAAGGCATTAGGTATTTCAGAAGCATGCGTAGACACCACCAAGAGTATTGTCATTAAGGCTTATGATGATGAAGAAAGAAAATCAAAGGGGGTGGTAACACTTCCTATCAGAATTGGTCCTGCGGTAATGGAGACAAAGTTCCAGGTCTTGGATCTCACCCTCCCTTATAACCTTTTGCTAGGTAGACCATGGATTCATGCCATGAAGGCAGTCCCTTCCACATATCATCAGTGCCTTAAATTCCCTTACAATGGCACCGAAATAACTATCGATGGTGATCCTGATCCTTTTCAGTATTGCACTAACCTAAAGGACATCCCTCAATGTCAAGTGCCAGTCAACCAAGAGGCCTCATCGTCTAATCCATCTTCTTATGTTGACCCATCCACGCTCACTCGAACATCTATTGCACCTTCACTTCCCACTACTCCTAGGGTTGAGATCCAAGACAAGGGTTGTGGAGAGTATTATATGAAGACTTCCTATTGTGTTAGCCACTTGGTCCCTCCTAAGTCATATGGTTTGCCTACAATAGGTAGGGGACAGTCTATAATCACTATACATGTTCCCCCCACAACAACTTTCATTAAATGGGGTGAATTAAGCAAAGAGGCTGTAGATACAGAAGATGTTACTTCCTGGCTGTATAAGGAAGATAATCAAGAACCCCTTTTACTTGCTCATATTCCTACAAGACTATATGGAAAGGGTTTCAAAATCATGCAAAGCAAAGGATATGATGGACAAAGTGGTTTAGGCTTAAACCAAGATGGCAGAATTGAACCAATATTTGTTTCTCAGTGGCCAAAAGGAGTAGGGCTAGGGTTTCAACCGATTCAGATTGGCGTTCCTAGTACTCCATTACCCTTACTTGAGGAAGTACGTGCTTCATAAGACATTAAGACATCTCATGAACCAATATACCAAAATCATTCTAACTCGCCTGACTCTAATGATTATGAGTGGGATTCCTTATCCTCTACTTCTACCATGGACCTTGACAAGTTATTTGGAGAACTTGACTTGCTGTTAAGTTCCTCACCAAATCCTTTAAATTCCTGTCCACCAAAGAAAATGACAAAAGAGGAGTGGTTTAAACACTACTATTGGGAATCACTTGATCCTACCTCTTGGCAACCTGAGCCACCTCTTTCTGATTGTCAAACCTTGGCATTAGGCCCACCTATTTATCCACCTAGACCCAAACCCAAGAGCAAAAAGGACTTGGTACAAGACTTTTGTGACCACATGAATAATTCAATTTTTACCTTGACTCCATTAGACTTTGATAACTCTGACGATGACATGCCTTTAGTTTATCCCCAACTCATAGATTGGGATCAACAAGATACACCCGTTTTAGATACTTTTGAGAATGACGAAGCGATTGCTGAGTTCCTGGGATTACGTGAAGGCATACCTAATGGGGATCATAAAGCTGGTTTTACCATTGACTTGGACAATAAAGCATATTTTGGGGAATCTGTTCAACCCTCCAGTCGCAAAAATGAGAAAAAGAATAAACAAGATAAAAAGGACGAGTCTCTAGGTGAAAACCGCAAGGCACCTCTAGACCATGAAAAAGTAAAAAGAAAGGACGCATCCGAAGGTGAAAACCTCTCTGAGGCGCCTAAGGATGGAGGTTTAAAATTCTCCCCATTGCACAGGAAAAGTCACCCATGCTCATGGAAGAATCAGTAGAAGTCAACATAGGCACAAAAGAGAATCCTTGATTGATTTATTTGGCGGTGTCACTGACAACACAAGAGAAATCAGAGTTCCACAACTTCTTTGCAACAAAGACAGATTAATTTTGCTTGGTCATATGCTGACATGCCTGGGTTGGATCCTGAACTTGTTCTACATCACTTGCCTTTACAACCAGATGCTAAACCAGTAAAGCAGAAGTTGAGAAAAATGCATCCACAAATTGCTTTATTAGTCAAGGCGAAACTCAAGAAACTCTTAGACGTTGGTTTCATCAGACCTATTGACTATGCAGATTGGATTTCCAATCTTGTACCAGTTACCAAACCAGCTGGGGGCATTCGCATCTGCACTGATTTTAGAGATATCAACAAAGCTTGTCCTAAGGATGACTTCCTTTGCCTAATATGCATACGATAGTTGACATGACAACAGGGTATGAGATGTTGTCCCTTATGGATGGATTATCAGGATATAACCAGATCAGAATAGCCACCGAAGATCAACCTAAGACAGCCTTCACTTGTCCTTGGGGAACGTATTGCTGGAATGTTATGCCCTTCGGACTCAAGAATGCAGGAGCAACCTATCAACGTGCCATGACCACTATCTTTCATGATTTAGTACACACTTGTATGGAGGATTATGTTGATGACCTTATTGTAAAATCCAAGACAAGGGCACAACATTTACAGGTTTTAGACAAGGTATTTCAGAGGCTAGAGAAGTATAATGTGAGACTCAATCCAAAGAAATGTGTGTTTGGAGTCAAGTCAGGAAAGCTGCTAGGTTATATCATTTCTAGACGAGGCATTGAAGTAGATCCTGCTAAGGTAAAAGCAATCATGGACATGCCACCACCCAACAATCTCAGTCAACTAAGGACATTACAGGGAAGGTTGCACCCATCGAAGATTTATAGTGCAGCTAGCGACAAGACACATCCTTTTCAACATCTACTTAAGAAAGGAGTACCTTTTGCATGGACACCTAGGTGTGAAGAGGCTTTTCAACTGATTAAAGAATATTTACTTACACCACCTGTTTTAATGCCACCTGTTGAAGGAAGGCCATTGATTCTTTATATCACAGCAACCCATTCATCACTCCTGAGCATTGCTTGCAATGTAATGAGACGCATGA